>CM039086.1:41094317-41334749 GCA_022113865.1 Chimonanthus praecox | reverse complement strand
CTTACATTGGAGAATCAAATACAACCAATCAGATGGATTGAGTTGTGAGAGATAGAGGAGGAAAGGATGTAAAAGCCATAAACTACCAATCTTTTTATTGAGTTTACAAGGGAGGAAAAGAGAAAGAGAAGAACATAAACTAAGAACCTTTGGTAAAACCAAATTCCTTGTCACCCTCGATTGTGATTACTATAAGGCGGCTACGAGACAAAGCGTTGACACACATTGGGTGGGATCTTCATGAAGCACACATCAAGAGAAAAAGCTACAAAGGCAACTGCTTATTGGTTTTAATTTGTTTTAAAACCTTTGTTCTGAAAGAGGATTAAGGAAGCTTGGTTTCGAAACCACTATAAAAAATCTGGAGCGGAGTCTCTAGCACAGTAGTGGGTGGAATTCCCAGCCTAATGGATAAATGGAATTCCTATTCGACAGTGGTGGGTGAAATTCCCAGCCGATTGAGTGAGGTGGAACTTCTACTCTTATTGTGTGGGTGTAAGTCCCCACTTAGTGGATTTGGGGATAGCTCACGGTTCAGCGAGTCCTAACAGTGGATGTAGGTCTGCTAATTGAACCACTTTAATTTGGTCTTATGGTGTTTGATCTTTGTGTGTTTGTATTTGCGATTTAAGTACTTTTCTCAACAACATCACTTTGGATATTGATTATCTTATTTTATACTTTGTGCACAAGCATAGATAATTAAGTAATATGTAAAGGGTCATAATCTTAGTGTGATCACTTAAAGAAATTATCACGTTAAACAAATCTCTTGATGAATGTTCCGCTGCACTCAAATCAATCAAGAAATTTGTAAACACCACTAAAAATGGGATTGACCTATTCCTCCCCCCCATCTAGGGTCAATCATGTCATTCTTGCACCGTGGATAATGGGAATTTCAGTCTGGATTTAAAATGGAGAATGGATGGTGTGGATGTCAAGGAAATGGACAAGGCTTTGGGCGTGTGAATGGATTGTAGACTTGGATTTTGGACCTATAAATGAGCACATAGGCCTCCAGTGGATCTTGGACTTGAGCTTGAGGACTTGGGCCTTTGTTAGACTTGAAGTATACATTGGCCTGGCTCATTGTGATATGCGCATGGACTGTTTGTGGGCTGGCCCAATGGTGGCTTGTGAAGCTTAGCTTGGCCCAATTGCAGTGGATCTCTGGCTCATGGACTTGTATCATCTTTAGACTTCTCAATCTTCAATCTTCAATTTCTTGGAATCTAATAATTAATTCACCACTTATCTAAAAATTATTGGACTAATTTCGACTCTCATAAGTGGATCCACACTAACTAATTCACAATTATATTCCTAAAATGGTGAAATAATTACTAGAATTCCAAATCATCCAATTTATTAAATGCATCTAATATTAACAAAATCAATGGCTAACTAATCCAAATAACAAGGGTAAAAATGTCATTTTTTAGTGCTCAACAGTACTCAGTTTATTTATTTATTTAATTTAATTTCCCCAGCAAAGGTGCCAAAATCTTGTTGTGCAAATCTTACATTTATTACTCGCAAGCGTACGAACCAATTAAATAGTATAGAATATGAGTGTGAGGTCAAACCCAAAGGAAATCACGAAATATATGTTTAAATCAAATACATTAAATTGATATCCCTTTAAAAAGATATGATATGTAAATTAGAATTAATTTTGAAAGAGAATTCTAAAACATATAATTTTAAATAAACTTAGATCTAAAGAAAACAAAATTTTAAATCATATTAACAAGTCCAAATTAGATCCATTAAAATTGTTATCGCTTTATTTGAATGGTGAAATTAGATAGTCCTTATCTCCATTTAAAATTACAAGGTTAAGAATAAAATAACACATATCCAATCTTAGTTAAAGAATAAAGAATCTTATTAGAAAGAGAGTGAATTTACATATAAAATTTACAATAATTAAACAACAATATAAACTTGAATTTACAACAAACAAACAAATACAATAACTTGAATAACTAATCAAATAAAATACATAAGGAAATAAATTAACAAATAAATGAAATAACAGAACAATGCATAATTTAAAGGAGGTAGTGGAATAGACCAATCATAGCCAAAGACAAATAAAAATAAAAGATCTAGATCTGAAATTCGCGTAAAAATTCAAATCTCCATTCATGCTTTTCATTAAAATTAAAATTTATAAACTTTAATCTAATTAATCGAACCTTAGATCCTTAGATTTAACAATTAAATTCAAAATCTAACTATTTCATTATGTCCCATAGGAACCTTAGATTTCAATCTAATGAAACCTAAGTTCTAACTATTTCGTTATGTCATTTTAATTAAACAAAGAATATAAACTTAAAATTAAATCATACAATCTTAAAAGAAATCCAAAAATTGGATGTTTCAGGGTTTTAAGATATTATCTTTTATTTATTTAATGAAAGAATTGAAGTACAAGATATATTGGAAAAATACAACAAAGACAATCAAAATAAATTTTACAATATGAAAGCTCACTTGTAAAATTCGTGTAGGCTCTTCTTTGTCTTTTGTACTTTCTTTCAATCTTCACTCCTCTTTAGCTCATGACCAAATTTGAATTCTATGGTGTGCCTTAGTGCTCTATTTATAGGCCCTGGGTTGGAATGGATGGTTGAGATTTAATCTAATTTTAACTGATGGATGGAGGGATTGGATTAAATCATCTTAAACATGAATGGATGGGATTTTAAGATGAAAAGGTTAGGGTTTCATAGGTGTACATGAATTTGGATTGCTTGGAGGAAGGGTTGTCTTGGTGGTTAAGCAAGGAAATGAGAAAAGGTAGGGGATTGGATGGCTTGGTCGAATTTTACATGTGGGATTAGGGTTTTATGAAATGCATGCAATGTATGGATGGGATTTAAAGATGAAGTGAATGAATGGTTGGATGATATGTGGTGATGTGTGTAACACCCCGATTTCTCAAAGATATGAATATTTGCGAAAATGCCATTGGATTGGTAAAGTTATTAGATGTGATTGTAAATGAGAAAATGGTGGGGCCCATTGTTCAAATTAAGACCCTAGGAACATATTATAAGGATCAAATTTAAGTAAATGGGTAATGCACATCTAATTGGGTCAAGTTGGTTATTTGGGTCAAAGGACCCAATTGGGACCCAATGGGTCTAGCTTGACCATGTTGACCATGTGGAACATAAAGAGAGCTAAAAGGATTGAGTTAAATCATATTGAGTTGGGGCTGAAGTGGTTTGGAGTTTGAAATGAAATTAAATAGTGAGTTAAATAAGTGAGCTGATTTGGAATAAATTATAATTGGGTGAGTTGAATCAATTGAGTTAGATGGGAATTCTTAGAGTAATTTATCTCATTGGAGTGTGTTATGAAATTGAAGAGCTGAAGATGTAAACACACACCACTCCACACTTTGGAGGGCAGCAAGAGAGAGAGAGAGGGGGGGGGGGGGGGGAGGGGGAGAGGTGCGGCTAGTTTCATCTCAAAGATGAAACCCCCACCTAGGCGTTAATGAGGAACCATGGGGAGATGGAGGGTCACATTGGACTTGATCAAAGGGGGGCAGCCGATTGGACTTGGAAGCTTGAGGGTTTTCATTTTAGATGGAAACCCAAGGGTCACAACCGTTGGGTGGGTTTCATCTCAAGGATGAAACCCCCCCAAATGGAATAAATGAAAGACATAATTGGGGAAGGGAGTTACCAAGGGGGATCCATCAAGGGACACCACCTTTGGTTAACTCCCAACACTTAATCGCATCTATCCTATCTCTCTCCCTTGATCATTTCTTTCACCTCCAAAAGACAAAAACCGTGGCTGCTGGCTCTCTCCCACAATCCTGCCTTGGCCAATCACACCACCAAGATTAGTGGACTTAGAACAAAGGAATTGCATTCTAAGGTGTTGATCATTCACATCTAAGGCTGAAATTCTATCTTCCTTTCAATCAAAGCCTCTATTGGCCGAACCACTCCAAGGGGTTTACAACAAGTTCAGCCTTGGCCAAAGAATCAAGAGAAAGAAAGGAAACAAGGAAGACCAAAGAAAGGCCGGAGGAGTCGTGGACCGGTGAGTGTTTTGTTAAAAGTTATTTAAAAGAATTATAGGGTTCGGCCAAGGTTTATGGTCGAACCCCATGGTTAAAAATTAAGGATACAATGATATAGTTTAAGAAGAGACAATGGACCATGGGGTTCGGCCATAGGTATAGACGAACCCCATGGAAAGACTTGGTCATTTTAAGGGTTGAAAATCATGGGACATTTTGATGGTCTTAAAAGGATTTTTAAATGGAGATAAGTTTACTGTTTTGGAGCGGCTATGGCATGGCTGAATCATGTTGATGCTGTGGCTAAGTTGCTGATCTAAATCATGGATAGATGATGGACTAATTGAATCAAGAGAAACATAGGGTTCGGTCATGTGTATGGCCAAACCCCATGGACTGTTTTATGGGTTAGTTAGAGCAAGAACATGGTTGGAAATTATGGACTATGTTATTCTTTTGATTTAAGAATTATATATGTCTATCTATGGATTTAGTATAGGTAAATAAACAGCCATCATGGATGTTGGAAAGAGGAACAAAAACAAGTTTGGTGAGGTTCGGCTATGAAGGATGGCCGAACCCCACTAATGGTCATTGGTGGCCTTAGTGTATAACCATCAATGTGATTGAAGATGTATGTAAGAATGATTTAAAATAACCAAATTAAGATGGTGAGGTTCAGCCATGTTGTATGGCCGAACCCCACCAAGGTGGATTAGTTATGGTTATTGGTGTTTAAGGAAAATTAAACAAAGGGTTAGTCTAAATGGCATAATGATAATTATGGATGAAATGATCAAAGATGAAATGATCATAGGATTGGATATATGGGCCAAAACCAAAGTGGTAAGGTTCGGCCATGTTGTATGGCCGAACACTACCAAGGTATATTTGGAGGATTGGGTTATTTGAATAAATAAAAGAGAGACCAAAGTGGGTGAGGTTCGGCCATGGGGTATGGCCGAACCCCACAAAGTGGTTTTTGGAACTTAGGCTTTGTTGGAAATTAAGTGGATTTATGTTTAACTTGCTGTTATGTAAATAAGGTATTAGGATTGCTAGAACGGTGTACAAGTCTTGAACGGGAGATGGTTCAAAAGAACGGTTAACCTAAGTGACATTTAAGTAGGTTTCCTACCTACTTGTAACCACATTTTTACTTGGTTTTATGATGGTTTTTATGAGACATTGTTATACTATTATTTATCATATTGGATTTGAATGATGAGATTTATTTACATGTTGCATATATTCATTGGCATCTCATGCATGGACATGGGATGATGATTATGGGAACCGGAGTCCACACTCCGTCAGTATGTTGTGATGCAACTGTGAGGCCTCCTTAGGCGATGAGGGTCCCGCCAGGAGGAGTATCATGATGATAAGAGTTAGATTGGCCTCCTTAGGAGATGAGGGTCCCGCCAGGAGGAGTATCATGATGATAAGAGTTACATTGGCCTCCTTAGGCGATGAGGGTCCCGCCAGGAGGAATATTATGATGATGAGAGCCACATCGGCCTCCTTAGGCGATGAGGGTCCCGCCAGGGGAATATCATCAAGAAGAAATGAAAGAGTATTGTGGTTTACCTTGACGATGAGAGTCTCATCAAGTGACGGCTATGTATATGTGTGATGGGTGGAACTCATTACATTTGCATTTACATACATAGCATTGATTTCAGATGTTTTGTTGATCATATACTATGATATATGTATGTTTTATATACTAACCATGTGGTACCCTTGATCGAAAAACCTACTGGGCGCGTTGATCTAACGCCCTAATTCTATCCTTAGAGGATAATGCAGGGAAAGGGAAAGAGAAGGTCGAGGACCAGGAGGGGAGCCACGCTTAAGCGCTTGAGTGTTGGAATGGATTTATACTTTACTGTCATTTGAATTACAATTTATGGACATGTAATAGCTAGTAACTTTGCTATGGTTTATTTATAGTTTGATAATAGATATTTGGTTTAAGTAATTTAATTGGGAGACTTGTACTTGCTATCTATTTAAGTTATTTCTGCAATTGGGCTAGTTTATTGCGCATGACTTGATTAATTCCATGTGTGGTTTGTTTTCATGGGTTTAGTCCATGCTCACATGGGTGGCCAGTTAAGGGTCGGACTTTGGAAGTCTGAACTTAACTCGCGTCGTGACGTCGTCTGCCCTCTTCCGGTGTTATTATATTATTATTTTAAAAAAAAATTTGACTCTGAATCTCGGAAAGGGCGGGGCGTTACAATGTGGAGGGTTGACTGTGTGCAAAATTCGAATGAGTTGGAAATAGAATTGGGAAAATCGTGTGGAGGTGTTTTGCATTGGATGATGATATGTATATGACTAGGCATATGCAAATGGATTGGGATATGATTGCTTGGGTTCCAAGTTATTCTATATCTAGGTTTTATGAATGGATGGTTGTGATTGAATGGGATCTAAGTCTAATGGATCTAAGTTAATTTGATTAAAATAAATTATATAACTGGTAAGGTTTCTAATGTAGGGTTGAGATTCAAAGGTTGTCCTATATGATGGATGAAATGCTTGACCTAGATCTAACATGAATTATGTATGCAATGGATTAGGTAAGGTGGCTCTAGGGTTTACCTAAGTTAATGCATGAAATGGATGGTCTGGATTTAAGATGGTAAATGGATGGTGTGGATGACATGGAGGAGGACAAGGCTTTGGGCGTGTGGACTGAAGGTTTTATGGTGGTTTTTTTAGTATGGGTTTTGGGGTTTTGGATTGGGTAATTGGATTGAGTCTGGGTAATTGGTATTGGACTAGAGTTCATGGACTTGAACTTGGGCTGCTGGACTTGGACTTGCACAATGGCCTGGCCCAACTGTAAATTGTGGATGGACTGCTTGAGTTGGCCCAGTGTATGACATGTGGAGCATAGCTTGGCCCATTTGGAGTGGATCTATGGCCCTTTGATTTGAAATTCAGACTTTGGCCCTTGAATTGTAGTTTATCTCTTCCAGAATTAACTCACCACTTAAAATCTAGAAATATTGATTTAATCTAGACTCTCATAATTGAATCCAGATTAACCAATTACATTAAAAATGCTAAAAAATGGTTAGAATTTAATTATTAAAATTCTGGGTATTCCAAATTAAAGACAAAACTTGCTATTTATGACTAATTTTGATTGATTTCCTGTACTTTCCAAATTTATTTACAAAACTAGCAAACAACATTAATTGTATCTAATATATACAAAATTGAAGGCTAAGTAGTCCAAATAATAGGGGTAAAAATATAGTTTTTCATGTCTAAACAAATACCTCCAAACTTAGATTTTGTTAGCCCTCGAGCAAAACTTCCTAAAAATAAAATTGCTAATCTAATCCTAAACCACATCACTTTCACTTGTTCATCGATTATATTTAGCGTGTGCAATAAGCCTTTAAACTCCTAGGTTACCCCTAGTGGACGAGTTATAGTCTCGTGAGGGCTTGCAGTGATGATACCCACAAACATTAGCATCTTTAGTAGAAGCACATAGACAAAAGATCTAAGCATCATACAACACTAAAATTCATTTTATAAGGCTTATACCCGGAGTGTAGTATATGCTTAGCGAATATTCAGATAATCCTCATTTTCCAAACATACACAAGCTTTATAACCTCTTTTGGAAAATACGCTTTGACTTCAAACCTAATCAGATATATCTCTCAGAAAGACCAACGCTCAGAGTTTTGGGTTTATTTTCTCTCAACGTATATGTGAGCGGATTTTATGCATTCAAACCAAAATATCTGACATATGTATTTAGAAAAGACAGCACAGATAAAAAATAAATAGATCTCATGAATGGATGCCACGTTCCTGAGAACATTGAGTCAAACACTATCATTTTCCTTCCTCTATTCTCCATATGAAATACCATATTTAGACTTAAGATCGATAGGACTTCCTAATAGGACAAAACATGGCTTGGGATTGGGTCAAATCAAAGAAAGATATAAGGTTCCAACATTAAATATTTTGAACAGAAAAGGTTAGAGGTCTTTAAAATGTAAATGAGATTTTTCATCGTTTATTTTTCTTTCCAGCACTTTTTCAAAATATTTCCTTTTCTTTTCTTTTTCTTTTTCACATCCTTCTTTTGATGTCTCGATGTTCCTTTTTTTCATCTTTCTAATGGAATAATTTTTTTTCTTTTGCCTTTCTGCATCATTCATTTTTCTTTCATTTTCAAGTGCCTATATATTTTTTAGAATACCATCCAAATTTTTCATCTCAAACATTTTTAGAGTCTAGAATAGGCCACGGATATTTCAATAAAGCTCAAACTTTGCAATCGTAGTTGGGTATGGTAAACATGGCTAAGCAATAAAATAGGGTATATAAGGCTCAAATGGGGAAATATCAAGATAAAATGTCCATAATAGGTAGGCTTGAAGGCTCAAATGATCCAAAAATGGCCTATATTGTATCTTAAGCTTCATACGGTGATTTCGTCGCTTCAAATAAATTCAAAAAAAATTCAGGTGCACTAACTCAAATTTAATGATGTTCTCAGTAATATGACCAAAATGAAGAATAATGAGATCAACAAAGACTCAATGTGCTTATCAAAGAAACAGGAGTTCACTTATAACCCTCAGAAGAAAAGACTGGGTTAAAGTCTCCACTTGTATTCCTCTGGTGATCACTCGACTCGTGAACAATTTTTTCAGGCTACACTAGATATGGCTGTGTACAGATGTTTCCAAGTATAAATCATTATAAAAATCTTTGTAGAAAAGTATGATAAAAACATTTTTTATTCATGTCTTAATGTTAAAAATGTGATTTTTTTTACGTCAGATCATCAAGACACATGTAATCTCTTTTAAACTAAAATTGGCAGCGTTTTAGGCCCAAGAAGTCTAAGTGGTGCCTAGACAGTCACAGAACTAGATGGGATAAACATTGGAAATCTGGTAATCTGTCAGGTCGACTCGTTGAATCCACCGACCCACCGGTGAAGACAGGACAAACCCATCGAGGTCATCCACACGTCGACCGGATTGACAAGGTGTTGGGTCTAAAAATCTTACATTTTTACCCTTTAATTATGATCAAGTTAGCCTTGATTTTGTTTATAATAGATACGTTTAATGGCTTTTTCTAGTTTTGTAAATAAAAATATGGAAAAACAGGATTCATGCATAAAACAGTGGATAAGTGCTGGAAGAGAGCTTAAAATGGAAATTTTAGAATTTCATAATTAATTCATGCCACTTTAGGGTTTTTGATGTAAATTGGATAATTTTGATCCGTTTATGAGAGTCTAGATTTATTCAATATTTAGAATTATAGTGACAGTGATTAATTATTTAATTTTAAAATTCAAGTCTGCAATTAAAATTCCAAGAGTTGAAATTAAGATCCATGGGCTAGAGATCTACTGCAATTGGGCCAAGCTTTGCTCCAAATGCCAGACACTGGGCGAGGCCAAGCACTTCAGGCACATTTCCCAATGTGGGCCAGGCCAAAGTGAATTCAAGCCCAGCAAGCTTAAGTCCAAGTCTTCAATCCAAGTTTAAGTCCAATTTAAGATCCAATGCTCCAGCTTCAATCCAAGTTTACAACCCTAAGCCCAAATCCATTTTTAGGTCCAAATCCAAACGCCCATGCCATGACCAATCTTACCCATCCAATCTTAACCATCCAATTTCCAATCTCCCATCCACACCATCCATTAACCCAATTAACCAATCCAAACCATTCACTTCATGCATCTCATTTATCCCATGCATTTCATATCATCAAACAATAGATCCACTTATCAATCCAACCCATTCATTCATCATGATTAGATCTAGGACATTCAATCCATCCACCATATAGATTAACCTTAAGAATAGGATCTCCATGCATTATCTACCCATCCATCCACTTAGATCACCCATCAATTATTTAAGCCATTAGATCTTAGGACATTTCATCACAACCATCCACATCATTAGGAAAACCCTAGAGCCTCCACATTCATCCATCACATACATAATTTGCACTAGATCTAGGCCATTCATCACATCATTTATTCATCTCCACCTTTAATCCAAACCCTCCATTAGACACATTACCATTTTTATAATTTATTTTTACCAATAAAACCTAGAACCATTAGATTTAACCCAAACCAATCTTAGCCATCCATTCACCAAACCCTAAATTAGAACAACTTGAAGCTCCAGCTAGCCTCCATCGCCCATGCCTTGTCACTACTCCATCCATCCAACACACAGTCCACATGATTTTAGCAACTAAAACCTCTCCAAAAATCAATCTAGATACACTCCTAACATCCCTACACACCTCATCATCCCAATCCACCATGCCACACACGATTTTTGCTTCTCTCCTACCTATCCCATTCGAATTTCATAGGTCAACCCTCCATGTCATCTACTCCATCTCATCCATTCACTAATCCATCCATTTAATCTCATCCATTGATCCATAATTACACAACCCGAAACCCTAAACACACAAGCCATTTTTGAAAATCCCTTTCCTTAATCCAATTCCTTTTTTTCTCCTCCATCGCTTAGCCACCTAGACAGACATGTTAAGGTCATTGACCCATAGAGATTACCAGGACCGACCCATCGATGGACAAACATGTCGATTAGTATTTTCAAGGTTCTGGTTGAGCAGGCTCTGTATTTTTGTGCTGCTCTCTGATAATCTGGTCCAACCCATCGACGAGACCGACATGTCGAACATAATTCACGTCGACCCATCGAGGAGACCGACCCATTAGCAGTAACGATCATATTGCAACGACACTTTGCCTGTACCGACCCATTAGTGATCCAGAGTTGGGATTTTCATGTTTGCCTATATATTCTCCAAACTTTGATGAGTTTAGTTGGAGACCTTAGAGCTTTGATTAGGTACATCATAAAGGCATTCCCAGAGGATCCCAACCTCTCTCTATGCACTAAATATTGGTGAATCATTTGAGTTCCAATCTTTTGATCGAGATTAAGAGAGAGAGAACCAAGTCTAGGATTCAACTTGCATATCCATAATCCTAGAGGACCTCCCATAGATTTTGATTTCTCATACTCGGCGTATCTTCATCATCAACCGACATCACATTGCGAGATTCTTCAAGAAGCACACTTATACATTAGGAGAGCTTTCACAAGGCAAGTGCTTCTTAGATTTGATCTTGTTTTGTTAAATCAATCTTGTACAGTGGATTATAGAGGGTGTACTCTGGAACCAATATAAAAATAGAGGGATAATGACGTAGACCAGGGTAGATTCCAGGGGAGTTGGGTGAAATTCCCAACCAATTGATTAGGTGGAAGTCCTAATCTATTAGTGAGGGTGTAATTCCCCACATAGTGAATTGGGATAGCCCAAGGTTAGTTGAGTCCATCAGTGGATGTAGAAGGGTTTACTCCGAACCACTATACATCTAGTGTCGTGGGTGTTTGCCTTTTATTGTTGTGATTGCTCTAAGTATTTGCACACTCTCTTATCACACAACACTTGACTAATCTTGTTATTTCACTGCTTATTGATTTGGTTAATCAAGAAATTTGAAAAGGCCGTTAAAATCGAATTTCCCTATTCACCCCCTTCTAGGTTCAATCTTGGACCGTGTTCTAGCACCCCTGGGAACTTTCATAGTCCAAATAATGGGGTGACAATGCAATTTTTCATGTCTCAACAAATTATACTCTCACGAATAGAGTGAGACTTTCACCCAACTTGATTTGAAAGATTCTACCTAACCCGGTCTACTTCCTTATCCCTCTATTTTTTATAATGGTTCAAGTACCTTGCTTTAATCCACTTCACAATGTGATGTTTGAAATAAACACAAGAAGAAAAACTTGCCTTTTGTAGCTCACTTGTAGATGTTGGCTTCTTGAAGAGTTCTCCCAACTTGATGTTCTTGATGAAGAAGATGTGCCAATGTATAAGTAGCCACAAGTTTGGGAAGAGGTTCTAGGATGTATGATTTGACAATGTAATCCTAAACTAGATTTCTTTCTCTCTCTCTCTCTATCTCAATCAAATGGTTGATTGGATTTCAAATGATTCACCAATGTGAAGTAATTAGAGAGAGGTTTGGAGAGGTTTATAGGATTTTAGATTTGCCAATGGAACCTAAAGGTTTCTCAAGTTCAATCAATGATGATTGATCACACAAATGATCCTAGTATTTAGTGCATAGAGAGAGGTTAGGAGACGTTGGGATCTCTAGGAATGCCTTAGGATTTTCCTATTTGAAGGTTCCAACCAAACTCAACAAGGTTTGGAGTTTAAATAGCCAAAACAGAAAAATTCCCAAACTGAACTAATGATTGGCCGTGTGTCATGATCGATCATCGCTTAAAAATGTGTTGTTGTAATGTGACCGTTGAGAATTAAGTGTGTTTGCATCGGATACAAAGCGGTCACTCACGATCGATTATATCCCACGATCGATCGTCCCTGTACCTCACGATCGATCGTCATCACAATTAAATCGTCCTGAGAGCAACCCAAAAAGGCAGTGTTTTTCCTACCAGAACATGTCTTCTTCTCGATGATAGATTTTTGTTTCACGATTGATCGTCCCTGTTTCAGACAATGGGTCGTCGTTTCGCTATGGGTCGTCCTGATAGTTTTCAGAAAATCTGATCTTTACTAAAATGTCCATATCGTGGGCTCCTGAACTCCAATTTGAGTGTTCTTGGCTCAATGAAAAGCTCTTTCAAAGATCTATCCAATCATGTAGTTTTACAAGTTGATTACCACATTTGATTGGTTGAAAGAACCACTCAAGTCATGACATTTTGACAGCCCAGATTTTTCCAAGATATGTTCAAGATGCACCAAAGCTTTTGGATCATTTTCTTTAGGCTTGCTATAATTTTACCAAATATGAGTTCTAAGCCTAGGCAAGATCTTCCTAGGTATGTTGGATTTACCCTAAAGTCATCTATGGCCAATTTCCCTTTTATGATTGCCATACACTTGGTGATGCTTGAATCTTCAACTTGATCTTCCATCTTTAATGCTTGATTCAATCTTCACGCCACTTGAGTCTTGATTCATTGTCTTCAATTTTCGAAGGAAATGCTCTTCTAGGTCACGGAATTGACAACAAGGTGACTCGGTCAAGCTGGGGTACTAACAGCCAGCGTATGTAATGTTTGGAACACATTGAAATGAATAAGATCATTTGGAGAAAAGACTCCTAGAGTTGTCGTATGGATTCACGTCGGGCTTCGGCCCTTGGTGAAAACCAAGTCCTTGGACTGGGATCAATTCTATCTTTCAAGTAAGTACCACCTCAAGGGTTTTGTCCCAACAATTTAAACATAAAAAACACAAAACATTCTACAATTGGTCTGAGTTTTATGGAAAATAGTTTGTGTTAGTGACCCGGCTTGACTGAGTCCCTATTTTGTCAATTCCATGACTCGGGAAGAAGCACTTGCTAAAAAACTTGAAGACTCAAAGATGATCAAGAATGAAGATCATGCTCCACCAAGCTCAGAGCTCATCGTTATGGTAATCACAACCACATGTATATGGCCATAGATGACCTTAGGTGGAACCCACAGCTGAGAGAGGACTAATCCTAGGCTTAGTTGTATATGTTGGTAATAAACATAACATGCCTAGAGAGGAAGTTGAACAATGAATTGGAAATGAACTTGGAAACATGAATTATGTTCACTGTCGACCGAGAAGTAATTATACCATTGGGAGTGCATTTAATATGCAATGGTCTGGTGGTTGAACGGTAATAAATATGAACACCGACCCATCGGTACCCCCGACCTGTCGATCCTAAATAGTCAGAAAAGTCGTTAATAATCTTCTATAAATATGAGTGTTGTATGATCATTTATGCATCTTCCTTGAACCAAGAAAAATCATACACTCTGAGAAACGATCATCTCTCTTGTGCAAATATCAAAAATCAAATACCCCGTCTTTGATTAACATTGTGAGAGAAAGAAAGTGAGGAATATAAGACGTTAACAAGGACTTGAACCAATTTTCCTAGTTCTCCTGAAATTGTGATTGTTATACGACGTCTACAAGAAAGATCATCAACACACCTTAAGTGAATCTTTGAGAAGCACACATCAGCAAGGAAAAAACTACAAGGCAAGTGCTTCTTGGTTTTAAATTTGTTTTTAAAACCTTTATCTCGAAAGTGGATTAAGGGGGATTTTCTCCGAAACCACTGTAAAGAACTCTAGAGCATTGTCTCTGGAACAATGGTGGGTGGAATTCCCAGCCAATTGAGTGAGGTGGAATTCCTACTCTATTTGTGAGGGTGTAAGTCCCCACGTAGTAAATTTGGGGATAACTCAAGGTTGAGTGAGTCCTAACAGTGGATGTAGGTTGGCAAACCGAACCACTATATATATATCTTGTGTCCGTGTGCTTATGGTGTTGAGTTATTTACTTGTTGATTGTTCAATCACTTTTGCTAACAGGTTAATTTTAAAAAGAAGCAACGATTTGAGGTTGACTTATTCAAACCCCCCCACCCCCCGTCCCCCTCTCTCGGTCAATCGTGTTCTAGCATATTGGGATTTTCAGTTTGCTAGGAAGATCTCTGTGAAGTTCTCCCAAGTCATTTTTGCCACTGTCTGGATGGTTTCCACCGTCTCCCACCATTTACCCACATCATCTATGAGTTGTGATGGGCAATGGAATTTTATATTGCTCATCTATGATTCTCAATAGTTTCAGAAGACATATCGACAGAGTCGATATGTCGACTGGGTTGAGTCCGAAAGCCATGGATTCGTTTTCCATGCTTTCCCTTTACTTGTATGTCCATTATTCTTAATCATTTATCCCTTAAATCCGTTCCTACGTGTTCTATAAACTTCCCAGTGTGATTATTTTACTTGAAATCACCATGAAATATGCTTACCTCGAGGGATTTGCAGTTGTACTCGCGTGGAGGATGGATGCGTTCCTTGCTTCCTTCCCTCCTTGCTAGCTCGATTTCTCCTTCCTCTTTGCCTCGTTCCTCCGTCTTCTTCAAGGTAGATGAAGTTCGTAGTGAGGGGAAGAGCTCACTTCCGAGCTGGGGTTGAGGGTTGAGCGAATGGGACAAAATTGAGTGAGTGAAACGGGGTGGTTTCTCTCATTTCTTCTCTGTTTTTTTTCTTTTCTTTTCCTCTCTTTCTTTTCTTTCTTTCTACTCTCTCTTTCATTTTCTCTTCCTTTATTTCTCCCTTTTATCTCCCTTTCTATCTTCTCCTTTGGTTGCCCGTGACCCTTAAATGGGTGGTTAGCAACTAGAAATTTACGTGGGAGGATAACCACGCATGGAAGATTGTGTGGGCGGAGATAGACATAAGTGTCTGCTAGAGGCGTTTGAACAAACCCGACACATCGATCTCGTTGACGTGTTTAACAATTTGATTCCACGATATATCGAAATGATCGATATGTCCATTTGGGTGTTTTGTATTTAGTTTATTTTGGTTTTGGCCTTCCTCCGATACATAGACCATGTCGATGCATCCTTGCTTCTACTCTCTCGACTCACATCTTCCTTTAGTCAATCGGTAATCCACATTGGAGGCCATGCATTGGTCCTCCAGGACGGTGGTAGGTGGGTGATGGGATAGCTACAGTTGTTAGACCTCGGGCTTAAGCCGTTGGGCATTCCTGACATATGGTTGTGGTAGATATGTACAACAGTAATATACATCGACCAAAGTCGATATGTACATTTACCACATTTTTATTCATATCATTTTTGGACCAAAATTCTCACCATTCATTTAAAGATAAATTACATACAACATAGGGAGTTAAAACTCTGGGTCCTTACAATATTACCTCCTTTTGGATATGTACATTTGCCACATTTTTATTCATATCATTTTTGGACCAAAATTCTCATCATTCATTTCATTCATTTAAAGATAAATTACATACAACATAGGGAGTTACAACTCGGGGTCCTTACAATATTACCACCTTTTGGAATTTTCGACCTGAAAATTATACGAAGGTTGGGTTCCAAAAACAAAATTTAAACAAATAGTTAAGGGTGAGATGCCCTCATTTTTTATTCCATTTCCCAAGTGCATTCTTCATTCTGTTCGGCATCTATGATTCTAATAGGCCTCTCGACGTAGGATATGTGGCTTTGAACATCTAGCTCTTGTACATCTAAGACATGCAACAGATCAGGACTGTATTTTTGCAACATTGAGACATGAAATACATCGTGCATGTTTGACAACTGTGCGGGAAGTTCTATACGATACCCAACTTCGCCGATCTTTTCAATGATAGGGAATGGTCCAACAAATCTTGGAGATAGTTTTCCCTTCTTTTGAAACCGTATATGACCCTTGCGTGGTGAGACCTTAAAGAACACGTGGTCTCCCACCTCAAATGTCAAAGGCATTCTCTTCCTATCTGCATAGCTCTTCTGTCGACTCTGAGTAGGTAACAGGTGTTGCCGAATGACTTTGATTTATTTTATTGTTTCCGCAACCAAATCTGGTCTAATAAGTGCGGCCTCTCCTGCCTCGGTCCAACAAACTGGGGATCTACAGGTTTGACCATACAATGCTTCAAATGGAGCCATCTGAAGGTCCTTCTAGTAATCATTGTTGTATGAAAACTCCATTAGTGGAAGGTGAATCTCCCAATTGCCCTGGAAGTCTAGCACACAAGCTCTCAGTATATCTTCCAATGTCCGTATGGTTCTCTGTGATTGTCCGTCCGTCTGATGATGGAATGTTGTGCTATACAGTAGATCCGTGCCCATGGCTGTTTGCAAACTCTGCCACACACTGCATGTGAATTTGTTGTCACGATCGGATACAATAGTCCTGGGTATCCCATGCAATCTGACAATCTCCTTAATGTACCGCTTGCCCAATGTCTCAGCTGAATCCGTCATCTTGATAGGCATAAAGTACGGTGATTTTGTGAGACAGCCAATTATGACCCATATGCCATCATTACGTTTTGAAGGTCTCGACAATCCGGTCCCGAAATCCATTGCAATGTGCTCCCATTTCCACTCGGGTATAGCAAGAGATTTGAGTAGACCAGGTGGCTTTCGATGTTCCGTTTTGACTCTCTGACATGTCAAACACCTGGATATGAAATCTGCTACATCTTTCCTAGGTCCACACCACCAATATTGTCTCTTAAGATCTTGGTACATTTTATTATTTCAGGGGTAAATGGAGAATTTGGATTTATGGGCTTCCATTAGCAGTTCTTCCATGCAGTCTTTCGGTACATAGATTTATGGGCTGCATCATCCAGTCTTCCACTGTCTCTCATGTAGTTAATTTGGCTCATATCTCTGTCACTTCAGGATCTGACCTTTGTGCCTGTTCAATCTTCGATGTCATGGTAGAGTGCACGATTAAGTTGTACACGTGTCCTCTGTAACTCATATGCAAATTCAAATTCTCAATTGCTGACAACATTTCCCATTTTTGCATAATCAGATTCGCTACGGTCCATGAGTCATACAACTAAGTGCATCCACGACCTTGTTGTTTTGCCCGGATGATAGTGAACGGCAAAGTCATAATCTTGGAGGTACTCCATCCATCTTCTTTGTCTCACATTGAGGTCCTTCTGATCAAACAATTATTTCAGACTCTTGTGGTCAGAGTATACCTCAAATATTTATCCGTAGAGATAGTGTCGCCAAATTTTAAGAGCGAATACTACTATTGTCAATTCAAGGTCATGGACAGGATAATTTCGCTCGTGGATTTTCAATTGTCGGGAACCGTAAGCAACTAAATGTGTATCTTGGGTAAGAGATCTCCTAAGTCCTTCACCTTACGCATCACAGTACACTTCATATATTTTGCCTCGCTATGGGAGGATTAAGATAGGAGCTGTAATAAGTCTTTCTTTCAGCTCTTCAAATCTCTGGTTGTATAGATCGGTCCATTCGAATTTGACTCCTTTTTTAGTCAATTAGGTTAGTGGGGCTACAATCTTTGAGAAGTCCATAATCTACTTGTGATAATATCCTGCCAACTCAATGAAACTTCGAATTTTCGTGACATTCTTTGGAGCTTTCCAAACTCTCTTTGTCGTTACCTTTTCTGGGTCCACTGTTATCCCCTCTGCTGTCACAGCATGTCCTAAGAAGTTCACTGCTGTAATAGCCCGGATCTTCAATTCAATAAATATACTAGCTATTATTTAATTTAATAGTGAAAAATTATGAATTATAGATGGAAGGGATGTTTAATGAATAAGGATTGGGGGCAATGGCCCAAGTATGGTCCAATGGACCATGGATGGGCTTGATTTTATTTAATTGGGTCAAAGAGGTCAAATTGGGTCAAGTGCCCAATTGGGACCCAATGGGTCAAGATGGATTGATGATTAGGGTAAATGGGTAAGGAATGGAGTTAATCGGGTCATGGACCCAATTAAGATCAAAGGCATGGGGTCCATCTCATTGGCAAGTATAGGAGTGTAATTATCCAAGTGGCATGGCCAAGTGGGACCCAACTCCACCTCATCAAGTGAGGTGGCATGTGGACCAAGACACATGTGGGGCCGGCCACCATGGTTGACTTGGTCAACCATGGGTGAGTTCATGGATGAATTAAAGAGAATCAAGTGAAGTAAGTGGAATTAAATTATTAATTAAATCACCTAAGTTCGATATAAATTCAAATGATTGAGTTGGGAATTGAGTTGCATTTAAATGGAGTGAGTCAAATGGGGGTGAGTCACATAAAAGATCAAAAGATGGAGTCAAAGAGGGTTTTCCATCTCATGGAAACCACTCCACCAAAACCATTGAAAGGGTGGTATGTGCCATGTGGAGGCATGCAAGACCATGGTTGGTCAAAGAACAGGTGGTGGTTCCATCCCATGCAAACCACCAAACCACCAAGAGGAAACCACTCCACCAAAACTGTTGGAAGGGTTGTATGTGCCATGTGGAGGCATGCAAGGTCATGGATTGGTCAAAGGAGAGGTGGTGGTTCCACCTCATGCAAACCACCAAACCATCAAGAGGAAACCACAAGCCAAAACCGTTGGATGGGAGTGGTATGTGCCATGTGGAGGGCATGCACTCCCTTGTTTGGTCAAAGGGCTCATCGGGAAGACTCCACATTGATGAGGGTGGAGTCTAACCCAAGGAACCCCAAGACAAGATGGAAAGAAGGCTTTTGATCTCATTCATCTCATCTCACTCTCTCCCTCTCTCTCTAGGCCGATCCCCCTCTCAAGACAAGAAACACCTAAGCGTATTTTCCATCTCAAGCTTCTCTCCCTCTCACTCAAGGCCAACCCTCCTCTAAGACAAACGAGAAAGTACTTAGAGTTTTCCATCTCAAGCTCCTTTCCCTCTCACAAGAACCCTAGGGCCTACCCTCTCACAAAGACAAAGGAAGAAGACCTAGATTCTCTCCCTCTCAAGCTCACTCTTGGCCGAAGATCAAGGAGGAAGAAACTAAGGAAGGAGAAAAATGGAGGAGCAAAGCTAAACGAAAGAAATCAGAGGAGTCGCGGAATTGGTACGTATGGTTTAGTATGGTTTATAAATTAAAAGGAAGTTAAAGGAAACCATGGGATTCCATTTTGGATTGGAGAGTTGGCCAAAATATTATGGGCCATGGATTTAAAATCCATCCAAGGAATAAGATAGAAAATGGACAAAACCCTAATGGGTAGATAGGTGATGTAAATGAATGAAGATTAAAGACAATATGTATGCATGCATGATTAAGCATGAAAAATCATGGTTCGGCCCTTGCATGGCCGAACCCTAATCCTGTTATGGCTAAGGACCTTATGCATGTCCCATGTAAGAAATAGTGAATGATCAAAGATCATGGTTTGGCCCTTGCATGGCCAAACCCTAGGTTTTATGTATAAGAAATATCAAGGACAAAAAGGAGTTGGTTGAGGTTCGGCCATGATTTATGGCCGAACCCCATCAAATGATCAAATCTTGGATGTATGATTTTTAAAAGAAAATGATGAACCATAGGGTTCGGCCATGTTGTATGGCTGAACCCCATGGGAGGATATTAGTGATTTTTAATGGGTTTAAAAGATCAAAATCATAGATGTATGTTAGTGATTTTAAAAGGTTTTAAAGGATGATAATGATTGGAGATTATTGGTGATTCTAAGTAGGTCTTAAATGTTACAAAGCATGATCTAAAATGTTGTAAATGGTGAAGAACCATGGACCATGGGTTCGGCCATGTTGTATGGCCGAACCCCATGGAGGGATGTTGAAGGACTTAGATGTATTTGGACCATGAAAATGATGGAAGACATGTTGATGGACTTTGGGTTGTAAAATGATGACCTAAGTGTATGATTAAACCCCCCATGGAGGGACTTGATGTATGGACCTAATGTTGTAAAGGATTTAAAGGGAGGATAAAAATGGGACACCATGGGTTCAACCATGTTGTATGGCTGAACCCCATGAACCATTTTAATGGGTCATTGATGGATCTATGCATATTTAAATGAATGAATGATCAAGCTAAGGAATGGAGGGATTTGTTAGGGATTTATGTCATGATTAATGAATCATTTATGGATCTATGTTTATGGATCATTTATGGACCTAAGTATGTATAAATAAAAGGAGTGATTAGCTATGGAAAGAATAATGGCTAAGATGGAAAAATGGTGAAAATGAAAGAACCATGGGTTCGGCCATGGTGTATGGCCGAACCCCATGGAGAACGTTTTGTGGACTTAAGGTTTTATTAATGTTAAATGATTAACTTATGTGTGTTTGGATTAATGAATCAAAAGATGGCATGATGTTGGACCCACTTGGTTTAAAATAAAAGACTATGGTTGTAAATGGAAAGGACATAGGATAATGTAGAGATGGTTGGAAATCAAAGGGATCATTGGTTTGACTTATTTATATTTAATAAGATAACGAGATCTTGCAAGGGGTGTACGATCGGCTTGACGCAATCGGTGATCAATTATTGGACGGAAATACAAGGACTCTGTATTTTGACGTTGGTAGGATTCCTTCCTCACTCAAAACCATGGAATATGTGTATATGATGTTTTTACTTGAATTATTTTGGTATCAAATGATATGTCTTAATGATAGGATTTTAATGCTATGATGTTATTATTACATAGCATGTTTGCACTTGCATCTAATGCATGGCATGGGAGGGATCAAATGTAACTGGAGTCCACGCTCCGTCGGGGCGACCGATAAAGAAACGTGGGGATACCTTGATGTGCATTATCCATCAAGAGGGGAACTATGATTGGAGATGTAACCGGAGTCCACGCTCCGTCGCGGCGACCGATAAAGAAACATGGGGATACCTTGATGTGCATTATCCATCAAGAGGGTACTATGATTGGAGATGTAACTGGAGTCCACGCTCCGTCGGGGCGACCGATAAAGAAACGTGGGGATACCTTGATGTGCATTATCCATCAAGAGGGGTACTATGATTGGAGATGTAACCGGAGTCCACGCTCCGTCGGGGCGACTGATAAACAAACGTGTGGACACTTTGATGTGCATTATCCATCAAGAGGGGTACAAAGATTGGAGATGCAACCGGAGTCCACGCTCGGTCGGGGCGACCGATAAACAAACGTGGGGATACCTCGATGAGGATTTTCCATCAAGAGGGATACTATGTGATTGTAATACCTTGATGAGGATTTTCCATCAAGAGGGATACTATGTGATTGTGATACCTTGATGAGGATTTTCCATCAAGAGCGATACTATGTGATTGTGATACCTTGATGAAGATTTTCCATCAAAAGGGATATTATGTGATTGTGATGTGGATGATGGGTGGGACTCATAGCATGTGACACCCATGACATGGCATTTACTTGCATGGTTTTGATATTATTTATATCTATGTGTTTTTGTTATACTAATCCATGTGTTGACCCTACTCGGAGTACCTACTGGGCGCGCTGTCTAACACCCTACTTCTACCTTAGAAGATGACACGGGAAATGGACGAAGCGAAGGACGTGACCGGAGCCAATCTTAGGAGCTTGGATGAGCTAGATTTATTTATTTAAGTTTTATTTATGGAAATGTAACTTGAGTAATTAGCTCGTTGGGTCTGTAATAACTTAGACTATTTGCTATGGTTTAGACTTTTATTTTAGACATTTTAATTTGAGGTAATTATCATTAAGTGATGTACTTCCCAGCTATTAAATAATTGGTAGGATAGTTACTCTATTATAATTCCGCATCTACAGTTTATTTCCCCAAGTATAGCCTTTGTACGTGTGAATCGTTTTAGTGGCTTACTCCACGCACACGTATGGTTGGCCAATTAAGGGCCGGGCTTTGGAAGCTTGGACTTAGCTCGCGTCGTGACTTCCCGCTCTCTTGTCACTCTTTATTTCAAAACAAAAAAAATATACTCTGATTTTTGGCATAGTGAAAGAGGACGGGGCGTTACAACTTCGGACATCCAAAATTCACACTTGTTAGCTTTGGTAAACAACTTGTTATTTTTCAAAGTGTTCAGTACAATTCGCAAGTGTTCTGCATGTTCTTCTGCACTTGTGGAGTAAATGAGAATGTCATCAATGAAAACAATTACAAATTTATCCAAATATGGGTGGAAGATTCGATTCATCAAATCCAAAAACATTGCCGGTGCATTTGTCAGTCCAAAGGGCATCACCACATACTCATACAATCCATATCTAGCTCTGAAGGTCGTCCTCTCTATATCCTCATCTTTGAATCTGATCTGATGGTACTCTGAAATGAGATCTATCTTAGAGAAATGGTTGGATCCTCTAAGTTGATCAAATAAATCATTAATTCGAGGTAAAGGATATTTGTTCTTGATGGTGAGCTGGTTTAAGCTTCTGTAGTAGACGCACATTCGCAGAGATCCATCTTTCTTTTTGACAAACAATGCCGGTGCTCCCCACGATGAAGTGTTGTGTCGGATGAATCCCAATCGAAGTAGATCATCAATCTGCTTCTTTAACTCTTACATCTCTGCCAGTTCCATCCGATAATGGGGGAGTGACACGGGTGCAGTGACAAGAAGCAATTTAATTTCAAAGTCAATCTCCCACTTTGGGGGTAAGCCACGGAGTTCTGTCGGAAAGACATCTACAAAGTCTTCCATTACTGCAGGCAATGTGGGTACTGTAACACCCTGGAATTTCAAAGTTATCAATTTATATGAATTTATTCATATTTACGGAATTGCCATTGTGATATATTTGATTTGAATTTAAATGGGTCAATAGTTCAATCAAGACCCAAAGGATGGTGGTTTTGTTTACAAGACAAATAAATGGATAAGATGTACATAAACGGGTCAAGAATCATAATTGGGTCAAATTCGTTAAATGGGTCAAAATGGTCAAATGGGACCCAATGGGTCGAGATGGGCATGATTAATCATGAGTGAGCTCAAAGCTTAATTGGTTTGAGTTCATTAAATATTTGAGTGGGATTGAGATAAATTAGATGATGGAGATGAGTGGGTTGAATTTTTTAGTTAAGTTACATTAAATGAATGAAATGGAGTTACATGGGAGTTACTTGGGTGAGAGTTATATTTCAAATTCAAGTGGGAAACACGTTGGAGTTGCATGGGATTATTATCCCATGCATGTAACTCCTACAAAAAAAAGATTATGGCATTTCAAAATTCAACTCTTGTTCTACACATTGAAGGTAGGGCAAGAGTTTCATCTCAAAGATGAAATGGAACCACATGGGTCGTTGATAAGCATTAAGGAGGTGACGGTTACACATGGGCTGTATCAAGGGTGAGAAGTTATTGACTTCAAAAAGTTCAAATTCAAAACCATGGGGACGTTGGTTGCATGAGGCTTTTCATGCATGTAACGTCTACTAAAGAGATAAGTGGGGTGGCTGTTTTGAGAGTTACAAATGCAAGGGTAATGAGAGATGAATAGTGGAGAGAATGCAAACAACCACAAGGATATGCATAGGGACGTTGGAACATGGAAAGGTTTCATCTTAAAATGAAACCCCCATTTTGTTGTTAATAAGAGAAGGAGCTAAGGAGGAGAGGTTACACAAACATCATCCATGGGAGATGTTGGGAGCTTGGGGAGGTTTCATTTCATAGATGAAACCCCCAAGTAACATTAAGGATTGTGGGTTAAGACAATGGAAGTTACACATGGGTTTAATCAAAACCCATCTATTTCGCCGACCACCCCATTTGGAACTAAGAATTGGATCTCTCTCTCTCTCTCTCACTCTCCCTTGGATGGTTATCATCTCTCCAAGATCAAGAACAACAGCTGGTTACTGATTTGAAATTAGTCTTTGGTTGATTTATTTCATCAAGACAAAATCATACATTGAGCAAAGGAGTTGGCATCAAGGTTTTCCATTCAAGCCAATATTTTATATCTTTCTCTAATCCATACCTTAGCCGAATCATTTCAAGGACAACAACAAAATCATCTTCGGCCAAGGAATCAAGAAGAAGGAGAGGCTAAGAAAGGGAAGGAACAAGCCTGAGTGAAGATCAATTGGAGGAGTAGCGAAAATGGTAGGTTTTCGATAAACTATTATTTAATAAAGAAACATGATCCGGCCATTCGATGGCCGAATCTAACAAGGGTTAGATATTGGATGGTAGTTCATGAATGAGATGAAAAATGGATTATAGGGTTCGGCCACTTGGGATGGCCGAACCCCATGAAAAGAATGGGTTAATTTGGATAGTTTTTGTAAAACAAAACCATGGACTGTTTTTTATGCTAAGTTAGATTAATTGCATGTTTTGAAAAGTTCTAAATTATGGTTTTGAGTGTCATGTGTTGGGCTATGGATTGACCGAATACATCAATGAATTTAATCTTGGATAATATTGCTTAAAAAGGATAGAAAATATATCATTGGGTTCGGCCATCTTGGCTGGCCGAACCCCATGATAAGAGTGGATTGGTTTGATGTTTTAAAGGTCAAAAACCATGTCAAAACATGGTAATTTTTATAAGTGTTAAATGGGTCATCTTGTGGCCAAATTAAGTAAGGATGTAAAGTATGATGAGAAGATTTACATCAAGGAAACCATAGGGTTCGGCTAAGTGTATGGCCGAACCCCATGGACTGTTTTGAGGTTAGATTTGGGTTTAGAATCATGTTGGAAACTATGATTTATTCTATGCTTTTGTTTCAAGAAACACCTATGCTTAGTTATGGATTTATTATTAATTTGATCAACCATGATAAAGGTTGGAAAGAAAGATCAAAAACTAAGTAGTGAGGTTCGGCCATGTGTATGGCCGAACCCCACTAAAGTGGTTTGGTGATGGACTTTGTTTAAGATAAATTAAATCAAAGGATAAGCTAAATGGCATGATGTTGATTATGATGAAATGATCCAAGATGACAAGGTCATAGGAATGGACATGTGAGCCAAAATCCAAGATGGTAAGGTTCGGCCATATAGTATGGCCGAACCCTATCAAGGTTCAAATCGGAATTTTGGGTTAAGATAGATAAGGAGTGACCAAAGTTTTAAGGGGTGAGGTTCAGCCATGGCTATGGCCGAACCCCACAAAGGGGTTCTTTGAACATTAAGCCTTCCTGGAAATTAGGTGGATGAATGTTAACTTGCTGCTATGTACATAAGGTATTTGGATTGCTAGAACGGCGTACAAGTCATGATCGGAAGACGGTTCAAAGGAAGGTCAAACAAAGTAACATAGTGTAGGTTTCCTACCTTGTTGTAACCACATATCTTATTTGTTGTTTTATGTTTATTTGAATAAGTTATTTGAATGAAATGTTATATTTACAAATGACATGTTTGCATAGACATCTCATGCATGGCATGGGATGATGGTGTTGTAACCGGAGGCCACACTCCGTCGGGGCGTCCGAAAGACCACTGTGGGGTACCTTGATGATGAGAATCCCATCAAGAGGAATCCGGAGGCCACATTCCGTCGGGGAGTCCGAAAGACCACTATGGGGTACCTTGACGGTGAGAATCCCGTCAAGAGGAGGCTATGTAGAATGGTGATGGGTGGGACTCATTACATGTTCATTTCATACATAGCATGTTTTTATGGAATTTTGACACACATGTATTATTATATTATTTGGATGTTTTATACTAACCTTCTGGTAGCCCTATTCGGAAACACTACTGGGCGCGTTGATCTAACGCCCTATCTCTACCCTTAGTGGATGACGCAGGGAAAGGGAAGAACGTGGATCGAGAAGAAAACCAAGCATAGGAGCTTAGGCATTTTGAATGGATTTGAATGGAATTTGAATGGACTATTTATGGACTTGTTATTTGATTTACCTGGACAATGTAATTTGGTAATTAGATGTGTTGGCATGTAATAAGTCGTTAAGTTAAATGCTATGGTTTGATTTATTTTGGATGGTTTGATTGAACGATTAGTTAAAATTGTTTAGTAATTTTGGAGAATAAATTATGTACTTTGCTATCTAAGAATGGAAAATTGGAATAGTCATAGATTCTATTATAACCTTAGTTAGATTAAGATTAAGTTAATTCCGCAAGTTGTATTTGTACCATGTGTGGATCATTCTTATGGACTTAATCCATACGCACATGGGCTTGGCCAGTTAAGGGTCGGACTTTAGAAGTCCGAACTTAACTCGCGTCGTGACACTCCGCCCCGATCACTTGTATGATTATTATAAAAAATAAAAATAAACTCTGAAAATTAGAGTGAAAAGGGCGGGGTGTTACAGGTACAAGTGACTTTTCTAATATGACGCTTTTCAGCAACACTTGTTTTGCCGCATCATGAGATCTACCATACATTGGAATTTTCTGCTTGTTCCCATAAACTACAAGTTGTTGTCCATCTGGTGACCAAAAGGTTACCCTTCGGCGATAACAATCAATACATGCATGGAATCTGGCCAATCAATCCATGACAAATATCACATCGAACTCTATCATGTCCATAACCAGATAGTCGAACTTGAATTTGAAATTGGCTAGTTTGATGTCAATGGATGTGCAAACCAAACCTAGGGATGTGTCGCCAACTGATGATACTATGGTAAGTACAGTTTATAAATATTGTATAAATAATCGAGTAGCATATACTAATGATGCAGACAAGAATGAATGCAATGTTCCAGAATCGAACAATGTTACTGCATAAGAACTACCAATAACTGCCATACCTTGGATCACTGAGTGATTTGCTGTCTCAGGTGTGGGGACCAAGGAATACAATCGTCCTGAAACTGCTGGAAGAGGTGGTCGTCCTGACTGAGTCTGTGCTTGAGACATTTGGGACTACGCTAGCCTGCCCGGTGGATGGAATGAGTTCCTTGCTTGAGGTAACTTACGGAGCTATGGACAGTCTCTCTTCATGTGTCCTGCTTGTCCACATTGAAAACATTTGATACCACCCCTGGATGGCTGTCCCATGGGTTCTAGTTGAAGGTTGATTGGGTTAATGTCCACCAGTAGATGTTGTAGAAGCTGACGGCTTACTGGAGTTGGGATGAAATTTCTTGCGAGGTCAGTAAGAGTTTCTCCCACTCTTGCTCCTTCTGCTTTCTATGTACGTACCTGAATCCATCAATTTTTGTTCTGCAATGCTAGCTCGGTTAACTACCTCTGCGAAAGTTGCGGATTTGAAGATTGTCACCTTAGACCTGATGTTGGCGCGAAGACCTCTCTAAAACTTCTAAGCTTTCTTATACTTGGTGTCCACCATGTATGGGGCGGAGCAAGAAAGTCTGATAAACTCTAGCTGGTACTCGGAAGCTGTCATGTAACGCCCGCCCCATTTTCACCGAATTCAGAGTCTATATTTTTTTTTTAAATAAAAGAAGTGACAATGGCGGGGACGTCACGACGCGAGTTAAGTCCGAGCTTCTAAGGCCCGACCCTCAACTGGCCAACCCTACGCATGCGCGGAACGAAGTCCACGAGAACGGATTACGCGTGGAAAGTAAGCTCGCGGAATATAATTATATGTGGAACATTAAAATAGAGACTATCCTACCAGTTTTAGATAGAAGGGAAGATACATCATTAAATTACTAAAATACCCCTATATTCATAATTATATCTCAAAAATGATATCGTCCACAGTGCAGTCCAAAGCATAGTAAGAAAATAGTAATTATTACAATCCGACCAACTAGGCTACTTAAATTACATTTCCAAAGTAAAACTTAAATAACGGTAAGTAGCCGTTTCCCCAAGCTCCTAAGCTTGGCTCCCGTCGCGTCCACCGTTTCCGTCGTCTCCTGCGTCATCAGCTAGGGTAGAAGTAGGGCGTTAGACAACGCACCCAGTAGGACTCCGAGTAGGGCTAGCACATGGATTAGTGATACAAGCATACCAATAATAATATGATCAATCCTATAAAATGAATGCCATGCCATGGGTGCCTGTGTCATGTGTCCCACCCATCATCTATATCATCATAACATGTCATATCCCCCTTGACGGCAAAGCCTCGTCAAGGTGTCCCCATGTTTGCTTCTCGGTCGCCCCGACGGAGCATGGACTCCAGTTATAGCGTATCAAGCTATGCCCATGTCTATTCTCGGTCGCCCCGACAGAGCATGGACTCCGGTTATAGCGCATCAGGCTATCCCCATGTTTGCTTCTCGGTCTCCCCGACGGAGCATGGACTCCGGTTCCTTTATTTTCCTGCCCATGCCATGCATGAGATGTAAGTGCATTATGCTATGTAGTATATATATGATCATATCACTAATATAAAATCCATAGCATTGGAAGAATCCATAGTCTTAAAAAATATCATCCATAGCATTAAAATATAATCCATAGCATTTAAAATATCATCCATAGCATTAAAATATAATCCATGGCATTTAAAATATCATTCATAAAATAAACCATGTAATTACTGAAGTAAAATACGGAAACCATCACATACACATAGTCCACGGCTTACAAAAAGGTAGGAATCCTACCGAATACCGCTTAGCCTCCCTTTACGTTTTCCGTTCTATAATCCGGTCGCCGATCGCATACCGTTTGCGACATCCCAATACCTTATTATACATTCACCAAATTAGTCTATATTTTATCCATGATTAAGTCCCTAACTGATCTCAACCTAAGATCCATTTATGATCCCTAATTATGTTACAAGGTTATTAAAATCAACCTTTAACTTAGCCTCATTTTCCATTGGTTTAAACACATACATAATTCCAAATTTTGCCCATTTAAATATTCCAATTTTGTGAGCCTAAAACGTAGAAACCCTAAGTTTCATAATGCCATCTTAATTCACCCAAGTTCATATCCAACCTACATGGGGTTCGGCCATGTACCATGGCCGAACCCATGGTTCTTCAATGTGGCCACTAATTACGGTTTTGCCACTAGACTTCCATGGTTTAATCATTCACTCATCCATGTACATTTTAAGTTCAAAACTTGATCCATAACTTAGGTCCATTAGTGACCCAACAACCACAACATGAACCCATTAAAATCAATCCTTAACTTAACCGAATTCCTATTAATTTAAGCATATACATAGACCCAAATTTTTAGCCCATCAAATGGTTCATAAATGGACCATGGGTTCGGCCATACACCATGGCCGAACCCATGATGTCTTGTTCCCCATTTTTCCTTGGATCCTTTGGCACATTTTAGATCTACCACAAATCCTCCCATGGGGGGGTTTACATCATGTATTTAAATCACAATTTTAGATTATCATTAAGTATACTTTGGGTCCATCAAGGCTACAAATATTCCCCATTTATTTCATGGTTCCCAAAATACCTAAGTCCACCAAAGTCTCCCCATGGGGTTCAGCCATGCAACATGGCCGAACCCATGGTCCATGTTTTATCACTATTTTCATCCCTTTAAAACGTTACATACTATAATTAAAAATCCATTTAAAATTATCAACTTTCTCCATCATTTTCCATCCTTTTTACATCCATTAAAATCATTAAACATCACCATAGGGTTCGGCCATACACCATGGCCGAACCCATGGTTCATGGCTCACCTTCATCCACCACTTTTGAGGCCATTAAAATTCATTTACATCTCCCATGATTTTCTCATTTAAAACCCCTTAAAAAAAATCACTAATATTTACTAATTAGCACCATAAAATCATACATTACCCTTCCATAATTTTAATCCTCAAAACCCTATTTAAATTTACTTAATTACTTACCATGGGGTTCGGCCATACTACATGGCCGAACCCTATGGCCTAATTCCTTCATACATCCATGCCTCCATACTTAATTAAATTTTAATACATAGTGTCCTTAATATCCATTTTATTTTTTCTTAATCTATCTCTCCCATTAGGGTTGTCCATTTCTCACCCTTTCTTGGATGGATTTTAGATCCATGGCCCATAACATTTTGGCCACCAATTAATCCAAACAATGGATCTTCCATGGTCTCCTTTTAGTCCTTAAAAAAAATGTAGAATCTTGTTTAGTGAAACTTACTGATCCGCGACTCCTTCGGCTTCCTTTTTCTCCACTTGATTTCCTGAGTCTTCTTTCTTTTTCTTCTCCTTGTTATTCGGCCAATGAATGAGCTTGACCAAGGTGAGATCACCAAAGGTTGGGTTCGGCTAAAATGAAGGTAGATTGAGAGAGGGAAAGGAGAAGATGGTGAGAGGAAAGATAATGGACCTTGATCTTAGGGTGATAGACTAAAATTTTCTTTTCTTTCTTCTCTTCTTTTTCCAAGTTTTTTCTTCTTCTTTTCCTTTCTTAGAGATGAGGGACGATGGTGAGAGGGAGGACGGTTTTGGAAGAGATGGAGAGATGGAGAGAGAGATGAGAGCAAAGAGATGGAAAACCATGTCCCATGTAATTTTGGTTGACTCCATCGACCAAGCAATCATGAAGGTGGGTATGGCCTTGCATGCCCCCAATCTTAGGGCCATTGTCCCCTTAGTGGGGGTGGTTGGAATGAGTTTGAACCATCACCCATTCCAACGAGTTTGGTGAGTTAACTAAGATGGAAATCATCTTGACTCACTGCCTCTCCTATGTGACTCACTCCTCTCTTGACTCACTCAATTATTTAATTTGTTATTTAACATAGCCCCTTTAATTTCATAATTTAATTTATATTTACTTCCCTTTAATTCCTTCATGAATCCACCCATGGTTGACCGAGTCAACCATGGTGGCCGGCCCCACCAATTCCTTAGCCAACCGCCACCTCACTTGATGAGATGGAGGTGGGTCCCACTTGGTTATGCTAGCTTAATCCTTTCATCATTACCTTAGGGGGGTTTAATTCCAATCAATTGGGTCACCATTGGGCCCATGGCCCAATTAAATTATTTTCCTACCATTTACCCTAGAGTTTGAATCAATTTTGATCCATTGGGTCCCACATGGTTATCGGGCCCACTTTGACCACTATTGACCCTTTTAAACTAGTTCTATTCACCCCATGGTCAATTGGACCATACTTGGGCCTTTGCCCCAAAATTTGATCCATTTAATATCCATAATATCAAAATTCCAATTTTTTTCATTATTGAAATAAATAAATGCCATATATATATATTGATTTAAAATTTCGGGCTATTACATGTCATGCTTCCTTATCATTTCTGGAAAATAGTTTGCTAGGAAGATCTCTGTGAAGTTCTCCCAAGTCATTTCTGTCACTGTCTGGCTGGTTTCCACCGTCTCCCACCATTTACCCACATCATCTATGAGTCGTGATGTGGCCAACAAAATTTTATCTTGGTCGTCTGTGATTCTCAATAATTTCAGGATCTTGGTGGTGTTTACGATCCACTTCTCAGCTCCAATGGTTCCCTCACTTCCACTAAAGTAGGGTCGTTATTGTTGGAAGTCCCTGACGAGAATCCTATCTCGGGGGTTAGTCGCGGCATTTGTACCACCGCCTATCTGATTCTGCTCCAGCACTGAGTTCAGTACTACTTGCACAAAACTTTGGAGCCCGGGAGGCACGGGTGGAACATTGCCACTCGTCTCTTCGATGCGTTCTACATTACGTCGGGTGCATCTTCTTCGTGGCAGCAATCTTCTTATGCCAAGAAACATTCATTCAGAAGTTTCATAAAATACTCCCCTAATAGTCATGATACATTGATAATCAAATCATTCCTTATCATCAATTTTTTATTGGGAAAAGTTCCTAGGTTTTCATTGATGTTTTTTGTTTCGGGAGAGTTCTCCTAAGTTCGTTAGGTGAGTTTGACTTAGAGTAATTCCTTACTTTACTTTTCATTCCGCTCTTATGCCAATTGGTATGACGGTATGACCTACCTTTTCCAACGCTTAAAATCAGAGTATATATATATATATATATATATATATACCCTTTACATGGGTGTTAGAACAACCTAATTGACCCTGGAGAGAGAGAGTGGGGGGGGGGGGGGTGAATGGGTCAATCCAAATTAGTTGGTCCTTATTGAATTTACTTGATTGATTAATTTCAATGCAGCGGAAACAACAATCAAGAGTGTGTGTATTAGCAAATGTGATTAAACAATTAACACAAGAAATTGGCTCTAACACCACAAACACAAGGACACAGGATATATAGTGGTTCGGTTCGCCAACTTGCATCCACTATTAGGACTCGCTCAACCTTGAGCTATCCCCAAATTCACTATGTGGGGACTTACACCCTCACAATTAAAGTCGGAATTCCACCTCACTCAATTGACTTAGAATTCTACCCACCTCTGTGCTAGAGACGACGCTCTAGAGTTTTTTATAGTGGTTTCGGAGTACCTCTCATTAATCCCCTTTCGGGTTACAGGTTTTTAAAAGAAAAAAAAAACCAAAAACACTTGCCTTAAAGCTATTCCTCGCTGATGTGTGCTTCTTGAAGATCCCACCCAAGTTGTGTCGACGCTCCTTCTTGCAGTCGTCGTGTAGCAATCACAATCTTGTGGGTGACAAGGAAACTTGGCTTAACCAAAGCTTTCCTAGTTTATAACTCTCTCAGTTGCAAACTCAATTCGAAGATTAGTTGTTTATGATCTTTCTCTCCTCCTCTCTTTCTCACTTGCAAACACAATCCAAAGATTGGTTGTTTATGATCTTTCTCACAAGAGTGTTGATCATTCCATAGAGTGTTTAACTCTTTTAAGCCCAAGGAAGATAGTAAAACGATCACCCAACACTCATATTTATAGAGGAGTTTTAACGGTCATATTGACTGTTCAGGACCGACATGTAGGTGGCACCGATGGGTCGGTGTTCATATTTATTACCGTTCAACTTGTAGCGCCCCTCCCTTTTCACTCGCCAAAAATCAAATTATATTTTTTTTTTATAAAGAGTGAGAGAGAGCTGTAACGCCCTACCCTTTTTCACTTGCCAAAAATCAGAAACTAATTTTTTTTTTGAATAAAGAGTGAGAGAACGGGACGCCACGATGCGAGCTAAGTCTGAGCTTCCAAAGCCTGACCCTTAACTGGCCAACCATACGTGTGCGTAGACCAAGTCCACTAAAACGGTTCACATGTACTACGACTTGCGGAATACTCATAAATGCGGAATTACAATAGGATAACTATCCTATTCCATTTTAGATAGCAAAGTAGTCCAACACTTAATAATAATTACCTTAAGTTAAATATCCAAATCAACCATCCAAACCATAGCAAATATATCTACGTTATTACATTCCGATTGCTAGTTTCTCAAATACATTATCCATGAGTAACTAAAACAAAATGAAACTTAATCATCCAAGCTCCTAAGCTTGGCTCCGATCACGTCCTCGTTCAGTCCATTCCATGTATCATCAACTAAGGTAGAAGTAGGGCGTTAGACAACGCGCCCAGTAGGTATTCCAATTAGGGTCAAACACATGGGTTAGTATAAAAATCCAGATATAATACATCATACCATACTTGTAAAACATCGTATCCAAAATCATGTATGATAATAGAGATCCAATCATACAGATAAAACCAGAAACAATGCATGATAATAGAGATCATAATCATGCTTATGTAACGGCATGCCATGGGTGCCATATGCCATGAGTCCCACCCATCAGCAATAACAGAATCACCAAAACATCCTCTTGATGGAAAGCCCTCATCAAGGTATCACAATCACATAATATCCCTCTTGATGGAAAAATCCTCATCAAGGTATCCCCACAGTTGTCTTACGGACGCCCCGATGGAGTGTGGTCTCTGGTTACCTCTTGATGGGATAATACACATCAAGATATCTCCTACGATTGTCTTATGGACGCCCGATGGAGTGTGGATCTCCGGTTACATTTCATCCCTCCCATGCCATGCATGAGATGCAAATGCCAACATGCTATGGAATATTACAAAATATAGCATGAAAATCCCATAATTGCAACATATTGTTTGATACCAAAATAACTTATCAAACATGAAATAAAATCATCATAAATACATAATACATATCCATGGTTTCAATGATGTAGGAATCCTACCAATGATCAACTAATCTGTCCTTTGCGTTTTCATCCGAAAATCGCTCACGATCGTACACCGCTTGTGAGGTCCCGTTACCTTAACATATCAATACATCAAAACCCATGTTCTATCATGTCTAAGTCCATAAACATACCTTTGTGGGGTTCGGACATACAACATGGCCGAACCTTACTCACTTGATTTTGGGTCCCTCTTTTAGTCCTTAATCTTTTAGATACATATGGGTCCACGATCATGCCATCTTTTGATTCATCAATCCAAACATACATAAGTTAATCATCTAACATTCATAAAACCCTAAGTCCATAAAAACCTTTTCCATGGGGTTCGGCGATACACCATGGCCGAACCCATGGTCCTTCATTTCCACGATTAAATCATACATCTTAGCCATTTATACAAATCCATATCCAATAACATAATCCATGGGGTTCGGCCATACACCATGGCTGAACCCATGGTCCTTCAATTTTACCATTTGGCCATTTATTTCCTTCCATAGGTAATCACCTAATTTACTCACCCATACTCTAGTCCAAAACATAGTTCCATGAACATAGATATATAATTAAATCCTTCATTTCCTTGTTTAATTATCCATTCATTTAAACATGCATAAAAACTATAAATGACCCTTTAAAATGGTCCATCAAATGGTTCATCAAATGGTTCATCAAATGTTTCATGGGGTTCGGCCATACACCATGGCCGAACCCATGATGTCTTATCTCCATCTTCTTCTTTAAATAATTTACCATCTTAAGTTCATAAACAAGTCCCTCCATTGGGGGGGGTTAATCATACCCTTAGGTCATTATTTACAACTCAAAGTCCATCAACATGACTCCATTTAAATCTTCTACAATCACTAATACTCTTCTGTGGGGTTCGGCCATACAACATGGCCGAACCCTATGGTTCCTTATTTTCCTTAAAAATGTATCATACATATATGGTTTGATCCTTTGATGGTTCTCATACATACATCCATTTAAACCCTTTAAAACCTTTTAAAATCACTAACATACATCCATGATTTTCGTCCTTCAAATCCATTAAAAATCATTAATGTCCTTCCGTGTGGCCGAACCCTATGGTCCATCACTTCCTCTTGAAAATCATGTAATCATGTTCATATTCCTTGATGCCGTTCGGCCATACATCATGGCCAAACCTCATCCAGCCCTTCCTTTGTATTTAAGGGTTTTTATACATGAACACTATCTTACTTAATAATCTCATCAAGTACTTTCCAATTCCGTGACTCCTTCGGTTTCTTTCACTCCTTCTTGCTCATTTCCTTCCTTAGCCTCTTCTTCCTTCCTTCTTGATCCTTGGCCGAGATTGATCTTGATAAAATCTCTAGGAGTGGTTCGGCCAAGAGGTATAGGTTTGAGGGAGGGAGAAAGAGAGAAGATTTAAGATGACAACTCTAAGTGTTCTCCCTTTGTCTTGAGAGGGGATCGGCCTTGAGTGAGAGAGGGAGAGTGAGATGAAAATACTCTAAGTGTTCTTGTCTTGAGAAGTGATTCGGCCAAGAGAGAGAGGGAGAGAGTCAATTGAAACCAAAGTATATTCTTGATCAATGAGGGTCGGCCAAAGGTGGTGTCCTTTGGTGATGCCCCTTTGTAACTCCCATTCCCCTTCACCTCCCTCCTTAATGTTCCATTTGGAGGTTTCATCCATGAGATGAAACACTCCTACCGTTTGACCCTTGGGTTTCCATCTTGAGATGGAAACCCTCCATGTTTCCAACGTGTTCTATGGGTATCCCTTGAGTAACCTCCAAAACCTTTCATCTCCTCATTAATGATCCATTTGGAGTTTCATCCAATGAGATGAAACTTCTGTGTCTCCAACGTGTAGCCTTGACTTGGGTCTCATGAGATGCATCTCTCCACCTTCCCACTCCACTCGCTTGAGATCAAAGTCCCATTAACTTCCATTCAACTCATTTAACTCAACTCACCTATTTAATTCAACTCATTTAACTCACTTAAAATCAACTCAATACTTGAGTCCGTTTCCAACTTAATTCAGCCCAAATTAATTAAGCTTGAACTCACTTGATGGTCAACCAAGTCAACCATGACCCATTAGGTCCCAATTGGGATTTTGACCGAATTGACAATTTTGACCCAATTAAATAAATCTCACCCATTTAATTCAATTGAACCATATCCACCATCCGTTGGGTCTTATATATATGGAAATTGTCCACTTAATTTGTAAATTAATGGAGATGGACCTTAGATGGGTAAGGAGTTGGGTCAATTGCCCAATTAAGACCCAACGGATGGTGGATATGGTTCAATTGAATTAAATAGGTGAGATTTATTTAATTGGGTCAAAATCCCAATTGGGACCTAATGGGTCATGGTTGACTTGGTTGACCATCAAGTGAGTTCAAGCTTAATTAATTGGGACTCAATTAAGTTGGAAACGGACTCAAGTATTGAGTTGATTTTAAGTGAGTTAAATGAGTTGAATTAAAGAGGTGAGTTGAGTTAAATGAGTTGAATGGAAGTTAATGGGACTTTGATCTCAAGCGAGTTGAGCGGGAAGGTGGAGAGATGCATCTCATGAGACCCAAGTCAAGGCTACACGTTGGAGACATAGAAGTTTCATCTCATTGGATGAAACTCCAAATGGATCATTAATGAGGAGGTGAAAGGTTTTGGAGGTTACTCAAGGCATACCCATAGCACACGTTGGAAACATGGAGGGTTTCCATCATATATATATATATCCATAGCTTGAAAATCCGGGGTGTTACAATACAACCCTCTTTTTAAAATTTTCATCCCGAAAATCGAGCGAAGGAGGGTTTCAAACAGATTACATAAATAGCTCAGGGTGAGCTGTTCTCATTTCGATTCGAGTTTCCAAATGGTTTCCACATTAAAAGTTTGTTAGTGAGGTTGTCTTCCAATACGAGCCTATTCTCAAGGCTTTCGCTGATTCCATTTCATCTAGGTTCCTAGTTGCACTCTCTTGGAACTCCATCGGCTACCTACAGAGTCAACTGATCAGTCTAACTCAGCAGTCGCCCATAGCTTCCCATTCGAGTTTCACTAGACTCTTATCTTTTCCACTATGTGACTAACACCTTTTGTTGAAAACTTCTACGATACCGAGTATCTCTCAGCACTAATTTTCCTGTGATACAAGTCGTAATACGACTAACATCATTTTCTTATAACGTGAGATGTAGATCGAAACATGTCCCAATCATTAGAACAATACGTCATGTATGGGACCAACAGGTCCATCACACTACCAACATGTCTACCATGGTACCGATACTCGGCTTCAATCCAAACCACCATGGGAACCATTATCCACGGTTATACCCATCCATCCCTGGTATCACTCTATCAGTGAGTATCATCTATCCATGGTTAATAACCATCCATGAATATAATCCTTCCGTGGGCATAATCCATCCTTGGGCTTAATTAATCTAGGGCACATCATCTACCATGAGATATTTTATCTGTAGGAACAACACTCGAATGAATCACTACGTGACTGTGGCAACAATATCAAATCATAAGTATACCCCGACCCCTCGCAAGACTTAGGGCCCATGACTTACTAAGGGGAAGACCAACGTCCAACGTGATCAAGTCTACCTCGCCCTGCATCCCTTCACCCCAAGGGTGATTCAGTCAAGCTCTAAGGCGGTCGAACCTCGTCTAACGAAGCTAGTACCACTCCCATGGGGTAAAATAATATCTAGTTCTGCGCATCAATGCACATCAAGTGTGAGAAATAGCCGTGAGAGCGCCCTCCAGCGAGTAGCATGTGAGGGACCCACTCCTCAACGGCAACCCTATAGGACCAAGTCTCCGTATGTTCATATCAAGGCTCCCATAGTCTCACGGCTACTCTAAGCCTTACTCATGGAATCTATATACTTATCTCATCAATATCACGTGAGGGACGCACCCATACCATGTCTCAATCATCAATATCACGTGAGGGACACACCCATACCACGTCTCAATATTATTAAGTGACTTGTCACCTACATCTTAGTGCCAAAGGCCACATACACTCTTAAGTTTGTGTACTTTATTAAAAATCATTCAAACTTCCATCACAATACAAGAGTTGGTAAGGTTAGAACAAACCCTTCAAAGAACAAAACATACCCACAACCCTTACAAAATCTCCCCTTTTCTGACTTTTTCTTACCACTTCTTAGCCTAAACTTCCGTAGAAGACCCTGCATCATCACCAAAATCGAAGAAGTTGTCAGGGCATGTCGTCAAAGTGTGCCCCAACACTCCACAAGTCAGACAAGGTATTATTCCCGGTCCCCCAATATAAGGACAGTTAGTTCTCTCCTTCCCGTGCCAATGAAGTCCACAAACAGGAAAAATAACTTCAAGGGGGTAGGGGCAGAAAGTACAGTTGTGCCCCTCCTGGTTGTACAATTCAGACATATACCCGGGTGAGCCTATCTCCCCTACGAATTCTCCTATCATTGTGATATCCCCCATATTCTCTTCTGGAAAAGGGGCTGGAATCACTTCGACATCCTCAGGTGATTCTACTTGGACGTCTACGTTACCTCCCACAGCGCGGACTGGCCTACTGGAGTTGTTGGAAGAAGAAACCAGGTCTATAGGACAGCTAGGGGTTCCTCTGTCCCACAACTTTGTATACTTTACGTTGCTCGACATATCTGTATCACAACAACAGAAACATATCAATGACAACCGTAATTCTAATCAAACTAATCTTTGTTTTGGAGAATTTCCCTATGCATCACATAATGTCTCTTGTTTTGGGAACTTTCCTATGTATCACATAATGTCTCTTGTTTGGGGAACATTCCTATGTATCACATAATGTCTCTTGTTTGGGGAAATCTAGATGTTTCCTATTTTGGGGAAATTGCCAAATCAACACTCTTTGTTTCTTTTTTTGGGGAGCTTCCTAAGTATCAATTGTTTGTTTCTCAATTTGGGGATATCGGGGAAGTATCTCCTAATTTACTATGTTTGATAATCCAATTTATAGTGACTATCATTCCTTTGCTATAATTCCTTGTTGCTCTCATATTGAATGTTTCAGTCTGAGTCTAACGAAGTAAATTAATCCGGCCCCTATGCAGCGGACTCCGAAGAGTCGGTCAATTGGGATTCTTATCTGTCAATGAGACATGATACCGTCTTAATCTTACTTCGAAAGATTCATCCTTCCCGTTTCACTCTGATATCAACTGTAACGCCCCGCCCTTTTTGACTCGCTTTCCGAAAATCATAGTCTAATTTTTCTTTTGAATAAAGAGTGAGAGAGCAGGATGCCACGACGCGAGCTAAGTCTGAGCTTCCAAAGCCCGACCCTTAACTGGCCAACCATACGTGTGCGTGGACCAAGTTCACTAAAACGGTTCACATGTACTACGACTTGCGGAATACTCATAAATGTGGAATTACAATAGGATATATCCTATTCCATTTTATAGCAAACTAGTCCAACACTTAATAATAATTACCTTAAGTTAAATATCCAAAATCAACCATCCAAACCATAGCAAATATATCTACGTTATTACATTCCCGACTGCTAGTTACTCAAATACATTATCCATGAGTAACTAAAACAAAATGAAACTTAATCATCCAAGCTCCTAAGCTTGGCTCCGATCACGTCCTCGTTCAGTCCATTCCGTGTATCATCAACTAAGGTAGAAGTAGGGCGTTAGTGTAATAGCCTGGATTTTTAAATCAATAATTATGTTGGCTATTATTTATTTTAATTATTAAAATTAAGAATTTTGATGGAATGGATGGTTGATGGATCAGAATTGGGGCAATGGCCCAGGTATGGTCCAATGGACCATGGATTGGATTAATTTCATTTAATTGGGTCAATGATGGTCAATTGGGTCAAATGCCCAATTGGGACCCAATGGGTCAAGGTGGATTGAGCATTAGGGTAAATGGGTAGGAAGTGGATTTAATTGGGCCATACCCAATGGTGATCAAAGGAATGGGGTCCATCTCATGGGCAAATGTAAGAGTGGAATTATCGAAGTGGGGTCCAACTCCACCTCATCAAGTGAGGTGGCTTGTGGACCAAGACAAGGTGGGGCCAACCACCTTGGTTGACTTGGCCAACCATGGGTGAGTCAAACGTGAATTAAGGAGGATCAAATGAATTGATTTGAATTATTTAATTTAAATCAGCTAAGTTAATTTTGAATAAATCAAGGTGGCATAGTCAAGTGGGACACAACTCAACCTCATCAAGTGAGGTGGCTTGTGGGCTAAAGCATTGGTGGGGCCGGCCACTATGGTTGACTTGGTCAACCATGGGTGAACTCATGGGTGAATTAAAGATAAATAAGTGGAATTAAATTAATTAACTGAAGGACCTAAGTTAGATATAAATTTAAATGATTGAGTTGGGAAATGAGTTGCATTACATGGAATGAGTTAAATGGGGAGTGAGTCACCTAGAAAATGGGGTGAGTCAAGAGGATTTCCATCTCATTTAACCCACCAAAACCGTTGGGAAGTGTGGTGTGCCAAGTGGAGGGCATGCTCCCCCCTTGGCTAGACCAAAAGCTTAGGTGGAGAGCATGCATTGGCCAAAAGTGAGGTGGTGGTTCCACCTCACCCAAACCACCAAACCACCCCATGGAAAGCACACCAAAAAACCGTGGGCCATAAGGGGTTGGGAGTGCCATGTGGAGGGCATGCTCCCTCCATGGCTAGACAAGATCCTTAAGTTGGAGGCATGCTAGGGCATGCATTGGCCCGAAGTGAGGTGGTGGTTCCACCTCATCCCAACCACTATCACCAAGGGATAAAGGCCAACCAAAAACGTTGGGAAGAGAGGGGTGATGGCCATGTCGAGGCCATGCACCCATTGGTTTGGTCAATGGACTCATGGGGAAGACTCCACCTTGATGAGGTGAGTCTAACCCAAGCAACCCAAGACAAGATGGGAGAAACTAGGGTTTTTCCATCTCATTTCTCATCTCACTCTCTCCCACTCTCCCTCCCTCTCTAGCCGACCCTCTCTCATCCAAGACAAAGAAAACACTAAGAGAAAGAAGAAAAGACTTAGAGAAAATTGGATCTCAAGCTTGACCGACCACTCATTGAAACAAAGAAAAAAACTTAGGGTTTCCATTCTCTCATCCTCTCCCTCTCTCAAACATTCACCAAGGCCGAACCATCTTCTTGGGGGTTCATCTTAGACCCTCTCCCTCTCAAGGCCGAAGATCAAGGAGCTAGGAAGAAGAAAGACTAAGGAGAAGATCGGAGGAGCAAGAAAGAGCAAAGGAAATCGGAGGAGTCGCGGATCGGTAAGTGGTACGCAGCAAGATTTTACTAATTTGAAGGAAACATGAAATCCCATTTTTTGGATCGGAGAGTTGGCCAAAATATCATGGGGCATGGATTTAAAATCCATCCAAGAAATGGGGTAAGAAATGGACAAACCCTAATGGGTAAGATAGACTATGATTAATGGATATGATTAAGGACACTATGTATATAAGGCTTAAGCATGCAAAATGGTTAAGGATCATGGTTCCGCCCTTGCTTGGCCGAACCCTAATTTTATTATGGCTAAGGACCCTGTGCATGTTCCATGTAAGGAATGGTGAATGATCAAGATGCATGGTTTGGCCTTTCCATGGCCAAAGCCTAGGGTTTTATGTATGAGAACCACCAAGGGATATGAACATGGATATATGTTGTTTTTAAATAAAATGATGAACCATAGGGTTCGGCCATGTTGTATGGCCGAACCCCATGAAAGGATGTTGTTGAGTATAATAGGTTTTTCAGGATGAAGAACATGCAAGGGTGTTAATGATTTAAAAGTTTTTAAATGGGTGTATGTTAAGGATTTTTTTAAGGGTTTTAAATGAGGGAAATCATGGAGAAATGTTGATGATTTTATTGGTCTCAAATGTTGTAAATGATGATGAACCATGGACCATGGGTTCGGCCATGTTGTATGGCCGAACCCCATGCAGAAAATATTAATGGGCTTGAGCTATTTGGATCATGAAATGATGGAGGAAATGTTAAGGGATTATGTTGTTGATGGTGATCTAAAAGTATGATTAAACCACTACACCCCCACCCCAACCCCCCCCACCCCACCATGGAGGGACTTGGGTTGAGGATCTAAAATGTTGTAAAGGATCTAAGAAAGAGGAGGAAATGACATCATGGGTTCGGCCATACACCATGGCCGAACCCTATGACCCATTTTTGGACATGGTAGGTCCATGCATGTTGAGGAAACTAAATATTTAAGACAGGTAGCTTCAAAAAGTCCCCATTTTTCATAGACTCACCATTTGACGGGTCGATGTGGTTAAAACTATCATAGAAAAATTGGACAAGTTTCCACGTTTCAAAGACAGGTGGGGGCATTTTGCTAATATATCTTTGAATCTTTCCCATGCTTCACTTAATTGTTCACCCTCCTGCTGATTGAAGTATTTCATTTCTTTCTTGAGGGCGTTTGTTTTTTTATACAGGGATAAACTTATTAAAAATTTATTAACTAGCTGATCCCAAGTGGTGATGGTATTCGCAGGTAAAGAATTTATCTATGATTTTGTTTTTTCTTTGAGAGACAGGAAATAATCGATGTTGAATAGATTCATCATTGATTCCTTGGATTTTATTGGTGGCACAAATCTCTAAGAATTCTTTGACATGAAGGTATGTATCCTCTCTATCAAGATCATGAAAAAATGGTAGAAGATGTAAAAGTGGTGGCTTAAGTTCAAAGGTAACATTGGTTGCAGGTATAATTATACTTGGAGTGTTGGTTGTGACTGGTGAGAAGTAGTCTTGGAGAGTTTTCTCTACAACTTCCCCTCCGATGGGTGATGTTGGCAGTGAAGAAAAAGATTGAGAGTTCTCCCTTTGGTGCTAGAACACGATTGACCCTAGAGAGGGGGTGAATAGGTCAATCCCAGTTTCCATGGTGTTCACAAATTTTTTGATTATTTAGAGTTCAAATGCAGTGGAATATTATATTTGTTTAGTGTGATGAATTGTTATTTAATTACGTAAATGATCACACTAAGTTTAGAACCCTTTGCATATACTTAATTATCAATGCTCGTGCACAATGTATAAATAAAGATAATCAAATGCAAAGTGATGGTGTTGAGAAGAGTGCTTAAATACCAAAACACAAACACGCAAAGATGAAACACCATAAGACCAAATTTATAGTGGTTCGGTTAGCCAACCAACATCCACTGTTAGGACTAACTCAACCTTGAGCTATCCCCAAATCTACTAAGTGGAGACTTATACCCTCACAATTAGAATATGAATTCCACCTCACTCATTTAGCTGGAAATTTCACCCACCACATGTGCGAGAGACGCCGCTCTAGATTTTTTATAGTGGTTCCGGAGCCAAGCCTCCTTAATCCACTTTCACAAGACAAAGGTTTTAAATAAAATTAAAACCAAGAAGCACTTGCCTTTGTAGCTCTATCTCGTAGATGTGTGCTTCTTCAAGATCCACCCAATGTGTCCTGAGTTAATCCCGATGCTCTTCCTTGCAGCCGTCGTTGAGCAATCACAATCTCAGGGTGACTAGGAAATTGGTTCTACCAATATCTATCCTAGTTGTATATCCTTTCCCCTCTCCCTCTCACAAACTCAATCCATATGATTGGTTGTATAAGATTTCCCAAGTGTAAGCACAAAAGAGAGAGTGATCATTTTGTTGGCCCTTATTTAAGCTCACTGATAATGATGAGGGTCTAATGGATTTGCATAAGGTTGCCAACTGGTTGCACAAATATTGGTATTTATAGAGAAAGCAACCAGTTGCAGAAATGGTCGCGTACTGACAGGTCGGGCGCACCGAGGGGCCAGTGATTAAAATATTACCATTCAAAAACCCGACCGTTGCACATGAAATGCACTCCCAACTGTATAATTCTTTCCAGGTCGACAAGTCGGTGTCGCCGATGGGTCGATAGTCATGGCATCGAGAGGTTGGTCCATATGAGGGTCTCGATCTGGAGTAACATCATGCAGAAAAAGTTTCGTATCCCGAAACTTGTATTGTTCAAAACAACTTGTCACCCTTTACAGAGGGGTAGGTCCTGGTACTCTCGATCGGTCTTGAACTACCGATTATGTCTGTTTTCTCGAGAGCCCACTTGAGTTCTAAGTTCAAGAACTCATAAGTCTTTATCAAAAAGTCGTTGACCACGAGGGGTCGTTTCAGCCTTTCACCGAGGGATCGGTGCATACGAGAGTCTCGATCAGAGGTATATCCAGAATGATAGTTCTACGATCCAGAACCTTTGTCAATCTGGCCGATTAGTCTTTGACCACGATGGGTCAATCCTGTTTCCACCGAGGGATCGGTGAGAACGACTGGTCGAGCTGACAGTGAACTTAATTCATATTTCTAAGTTCGCTTCCAATTCATTGCCAAGGTTCCTCTGTAGGCTTATTATATCTATTACCAACATATGCAACTAAGCCTAGGGATGGTCCTCCTAAGGTGTGGGTACCACCTAAAGTCATCTACGGCTAGATACCTGTTTTGTGATTGCCATAACAATGAGCTTTAATCCGGTGAAGCATGATCTTCACTCTTGATCACCTTGAGTCTTCAAGCTTCTAGCAAGTGCTTCTTCCCGAGTCATGGAATTGACAAAATTAGGGACTCGATAAGCGGGGGCACGAACAATCTCCCCCTTTGTCAATTTCATGACAAAACCTATAAGCTAACCAATTACAACCCCACCCTTATTATATCACATTTGAACACAAGATATTACATCAATTACATGTACATATTCAAATGAAAAATAAGATTATGATCTTCAAATATTCTTGTTCAGCTTGATCTATATGTTTTCCTATTCAAGCACATAAGCAAGCAACACTAGAGAATCATTAGAGGGGTTAGTCCAAAATATAAATATGCAACCATGGACTAAACAAGATTGGTATTCATACTTCCCTCAAATACCAAGATTTGTTAGCCAACAACACTACCCATAGCATATCCAAGCTATCAGTATTAAGAAGATTTTCTCCCCCAATCTTCTTGAGTTTGATTTCTCAAGCTCCAATCATACATATTCCCCTATGTCTATTGGCTTCTTCATATTCCTCTTTTTCCTGGCTCTCTCTTTCTAGAAGCCCAAGCCCTTAGGCTTCACCAATTACTCCCCCTAATTGGTTTTGATGTCTTATAGCTTCTACTAATTTCTCCCCCATTTTTTCATACAATTGACAAAGATTAGTAGGCAGACATCGAGTTCTCCTACATTTTTAAGGATTTGGATTTCAAGCACTCCCCCATGCTTCTTGCATTTCGTGCTTCTATGAGCTCATGTCTAGACTCATTAGCTCTCCATTGATCAATGCATGCTACTCATGCATTCAAGCATTGATCTCCTCCACAGTACAATGTAAATTACCATTGCATTGCTATTTTTCTTCTTCTTCCCCTTTAAGAGTTGTGCTGCCTTAAAGGTGTTCTCCAATGGGGTCAAGCTAACTTACTTAGCTTCCCTTTTTGGAGTCTTCTCTCCCATTCTCCAAGCTATCTTTTTTTGACCCAGCTCCCCCATAATCTTAGTTGACTCTAAGTTTATTTTTCATCAAGCTTCCTTTCTAGCTTGCATCATCCTTCCTCCCTACACTGTCATAACCAGTGACAGATGCTAAACAACACATATTTTGTGCTCCCCCAAACTCCAAGGGTGTGTACAATATCTTAACCAGATCCCTATCTCCCATTAAAGGTGTGCAACTATGTATTTCATGAAAATTTCTTGAATCCAACGTTTTCAAGGTCAAAATTGGGTTGCAAGTTAGAGCAGTTCATATTAAAATTTCAAAAATTTCATAAACCAACAAAGCTTTCATCATGTACAATCGATTAGGATGAGATTTTGAGTAGACATACTAAAATAATATTTTGGCACACATCAAATTCGCCCAAGGAAATGGCAGAATGGTAATTTCACTTTCCTAAATTTTGAAACCAAATTGGAATTGTTCTCTCTAGCCAATTTCGATTTTTTCAAGGAGGATCCCTCTGAATTTTTTTTCCAAAGCTTGTGAGTCCTAGAAGCCCACACGAATTTGGAGAGCTAATATATTTATTTTATTTAATTCGCCTTTTAATTATTTTCTCACAAATTTTAGAATTTTCCACATCTTGAAATTAAAATTTTTCTGTGTACTACTTGAGGAGAGGTTTGTGTAGAAGGGTCCCACTAATTAAATCTCTAATTTTCCAGTGTTTTCAAAATTAAATTCCATAAATAAAACACACAAGTTAGAAAATCACCTTTTACCCGATTAAATTGATTTACCCATTCTCTGATCTGTTAATTTGGGTCGTGTTGTTACATCAATCCACTAGGACGGTTAGTCCCTATGGGCCTAAGGGTAATGCTGGTGGGGTCCTCCTCAACCAGCGTTGGATTGCTGGCCCTATAACCAACAATCCCCCCCATGCCAACAACCACGTTAGGTTTCCAAATCTCGGACCCTAATCTGATACCAATTGTAAGGATCATGCCCCCCAGCCCACCCCCTCATGCCACATATGTGTGATGTTGTCCTCTTTGCCAACCAATCCATGACCCCTCACCCCTGCAAGATCTTTTAGGCACATTACAGTGTGGGCTCACGGTTTTCAAAATGTGTCACACTAGGTGAGGGTGGCAACCTCTCATATAAGCACCCAAGCCTTACACCCCCTAGGTAATATGGGATTTTTTCATCCATCCCCCATTGTGACACAAGTGGCCCTTTTTGTGAGGTTGTGGCATTCAGTCCACTAGGGCGGTTAGTTCCTCCAGCCGAAGGGTAACATTGGTGGGTTCCCCCCCCAAACCAGTGCTGGATTGCTGGCGTTATAACCAACATCCAAAAGTACCTTTTAAAAAAAACTCTATGATACCCCGCCCCAAAGGGGGGCCTGAAGCATGGAGCATCCCTTAGAGAGAAAATGTCTAAGATGGCTGGCATCTCCAAAAGTCCCACATCGCCTATGGTGTTGGAATTCCCCTGGTATATAAGTTGTGTGCTTCCTCCTTCTAGTATAAGGCCTTTTGGAAGCAACAGTGGATTGACTTGCCAAAGCAAAGCCGTGCGGGCTCATGTGTGTGGGCCCAAAGTGGACAATATTATGCTAGTGGAACGGTGTGTTAGAAATATGGATAAAAAGATTGAGATTAAAACCATGAAATTTAATACCACCATTTTGGGTTGTGAGAATATAGACAAATTTAATAAAAACAAACTAATATTCTTAAAGTAAATCAAAATCCAAGATATGGAACACATATTCAAAACATGTTAGAATAATGTGAATTTTGACAACAAAGAAGTAAACTGGCCTAATACTTTAAAGCCAAAATACATGCTAAATTTTAAAAAAATTCAAGTAATGACAAGAGAGATACCTAAGCAACAATTGGAATTTTGGGAAATTTATTTCTGATGTAGTATCAATAGACTACAGGTATCAAATAGACAATCAGTTTATAAAAAAATTGATACATTCCATATCTAAATGCAAATGGCAACCCCATATTGATGTGATAATTGTCTTCGAGTAAAATTGTATCAAAACAATAAATATATAAAATATAAATAATAATTATTAAGAATGAAATCATGACATCCACAAGTCCCTTTTAAAGACAATATGGATAAAAAAAATTATAATAAAACCATGAAATTAATAACAACCATTTTTGGTTGTGAGAATAAAGGCAAATTCAATAAAGAGTTAGGCCTAGTAAGAGGCACCAACGAAACACATTAACAGGATATGCCATTAAATCACTCTTATGTCATAAAAATTTAGGTTCATTTGATAGGTGATTATATGAATATGGAATATATAAAATTTCACTATCAAGTAATCATCCATCTTTGATAATATACTAACAAATAATATAACCTATTTATGGGAACAATCCATCCATGAATACAATCCCCCATTGGCATAATCCCTCCATGGGTCTCAATCCGTCTATGGGTATAATCGATCCATGGACATGACTTATCCAGGGAAACATCATCTACCATGAGATATTTTTATCCGTAGGAACAATACTCGCATGAATCACTACGTGATTGTGGCAACAATATCAAATTATTATATCATATCATGATCCTTGCAAGACTTAGGGCCCAATGACTTGCTAAGCAGGTGACTCAAGCAAAGCATGCTCTAGTCTACCTCGCCTTGTGTCCCTTCACCACATGGATGATTCAGTCAAGATCCAAGGTGGCCGTATCACGATTTACCAGGTTGGCCCGTCACCCAAGGTGTATACGGCGCCTAACCTAGCGTATCAATGCACACCGAGTGTGCTAAATAGCTGTGAGAGCGGCCCACAATGTGTAGCATGTGAGGGACTCACTTCTCGACAGCAACTCTACGGGACTAAGTCTCCATAGCCGATCCCACCATTCCGAATACCTCTCTGGAACGGTTAGTCAAACATCATAATTACGTGAAGGACGTGGCCATGCCACGTCTCAATATCAATATCCAGTAACATATACATCTCAATGCCTCAGTCTCCTTATGTTCATATTGACGCTCCTGCGATCTCATGGCTAGTCTAGGCCTTACTCTTGGAATCTATGTATTTATCTCATCCTCTTAATTATACAACAGCGAGACACAGTGGTCTATTGATCGGACAATTTCCTTTTCATTGGACTAAGGCATAATGTTATCATTAACCGAGGGACGTACCCATACCATATCTCAATCATCAATATCACGTGAGGGACGCATCCATACCACGTCTCAATCATCAATATCATGTGAGGATGCACCAATACCACGTCTCAATCATCAATATCACATGAGGGACACACATATACCACGTCTCAATCATCAATATCATGTGAGGGACGCACTCATACCACGTCTCGTTGAGACCTAAAATATAATATTTTAATCCTTGATATTTTGGTTAGTTAGCCTTCGTTTTGTGTATATAAGATGCATTTAATGGTTTCTTTTAGTTTTGCAGGTAAATTCAAGAAATTATCATAAATCAGTGGATAATTGCCGGAAGAGAGCTTAAAATGGAAGACTTGAAATTTTATAATTAATTCAGGCCACTTTTAGGTTTTCAAATCTAAATTGATTAACCTGGATCCGTTTGTGAGAGTTTGTATGAAATCAATATTTAGATTTTAAGTGGTTGATTAATTATTTAATTTCAATACAAGAGAGTCTGCAATGGAAGAGGCCAAGAGTTTGAAATCAAGATCCATGGGCCAGAGATCCACTGCAAATGGGCCAAGCTTTGTTTCAAATGTTAAGACACTGAGCCAGGCCAAGCACGCCATGCGCATTCTCCAATGTGGGCCATGCCTAAGTGAGTCCAAGTCCAGCAAGCCCAAGTCTCCAGTCCAAGAAGTCCATGCCCAATTCAAGATCCAATGCTCCAGGTTCATATTCGAATTTTGCAACCCTAAGCCCAAATCCACCTAAGTCCAAATTCACAAAGTCCATATCCAAAACCCAACGCCTTATCCATGCAATCTTAACCATTCAATTTTCAATCACTAATCAACACCATCCATTAGCCCTACCCTGCAATCCAAACCATTCATTTCATGTATCTCATCCAAGTCATCCATTTGCATTCATTGAATTAGGTAAACCCTAAAGCCTCCCATTCAATCCAATCCATTCATTCATCATGTTTAGATCTAGATTATCCAACTCCTCTATCATATAGGAAAACCTTAGAATATCATTCATGCATGCATCATCTAACCATTTATCCATTTAGATCATACATTCATCATCAAAGCCATTAGATCTTAACCAATTAATAATAGCCCTCCATTTGATTCATCCATTTAATAAAACCCTAGGATTAGTTTAACTTGCCTCCCAAGACAATCCAAATCCACTCCACACAAAAATCACACAATTTTGGAAACCTCCATGCGCATAACACAGTGGAAAATCCCTATTCTTTCTCTCAACTCCACTTCACCTCATCTCCACATCACCTCGATCATATGTTGTCTCCCAATCCAATCCAAACTTAGCCATACATGATTTTGCACAAATCCTTTCCATCCATTCTAATTTCACCTCCATATCTTAAGCCACATCATCATCTCATCATCCATCCATTCATTCATCTTAACTTTTAATGTAATGACCCGGAATTTGTAAAGTAATATATATGTGTTATTATTGATTTTTTTATGGTGGAAATTGGAAATTGGATGGAATAAATAGTAAATGGATCAAAATGTGGACAAAGGCCCAACTAGGGCCCAATGGATTATGGATTGGATTTAAGTTTACTTAAAGGGTCAATGGTGGTCAATTGGGCCAAGGATGGTCAAATGGGGCCCAATACCCACTTGGAACCCAATGGATTAAGATAATGTAAGTCCTAAGATAAATGGGTATGGATAAATGTAATTGGGCCATGGGCCCAATGAGGATCCAATTGGTTAGAATGGACTTAGTTAAAGTTAAATCACCTAAGTTGGTGATGGAATTAGACCAAGGTGATATGGCCCAAGTGGGACCCACCTCCACCTCACCAAGTGAGGTGGCTTGTGGACCAAGGGTTGGTGGGGCCGGCCAACCATGGGTGGATTTCATAGAGGAAATGTAATGGAATTAAATTAAATGGGAATTAAAGTAACCTAATTATCTAAATATTAAATGATTAAAATAATCAAATGAGGTGGTCAAATGGTCAAATGGTCAAATAAAAGACCAAAAGCCATCTCATTTTTTAACACAAAGAAAAACACGTTGGGTGGTGGTTATCCCAACCACCACCATAAAGTAAGAAAAAAATCTCATTTGGTTGGTGGGGGAATTAAAGGCACCAAAGGAGATAAATCTTATCTCTTTCCTTTTCATCTCCTTTACTCTCATTTCACTCTCCTCATCTTTCACACTCTCCTAGCCATCCCTCATACCCAAGGTAGAGAAGAAGAAAAAAATTAAGGAAGAAGAAGAAGAGAAGCTTGGAAGAAAAGAGAGGAGGAAGTTGTAAGTTGGGCCATCCCTTTAAGATCAAACTATAGAATCCTATTTTCTCATCTCCATCTTTCCCTCTCCCTCTCTCAAGCAAACCCTACCTTTGCCAATCCTAAGTTAGGAGGGTTTCACCATTGATCAAGCATCTTGGCCTACCAAAGATCAAGAGGAAGGAGAAAGCAGGCTAAGGAAGCCGACGGGAGTGGCGGAAATCGGAGGAGACGACGGATTGTGAGTATTTTGTAAATAAGAAATTTTGGATTTTTAGGGTTTAAGATTTGGGGTTCATTTTGTTAAATTTAATGGTGGCCAATAATTTTATGCCATGGATTTTAAATCCATCAATTTGAAAGATGGAAAGTGGAGGAAACCCTAATGGATAAATTAGGGTTAGCTTAAGGAAAAATAAATGGATTGAGTGCATTGTGTAACTAGGTATTAATCAAGCATGGAAATGGGGGTTTTAAATGGATTAATGGACCATAGGGTTCGGCCATGTGGTATGGCCGAACCCCATGGTAAAAAGGGTTGATGAATCTAATTAGGGTTATGTAATTTATGTGTAAAATTTTTAGGGTTTTAAGGAATGGAGGATATGGAAAGTAATTTGGGCATTTTAATGATTTATTAGGGTTTATGAAGAATGGAAACCATGGAGGATGGTTTAGGGTTTTAAGGGCTTATTGATTAAACGTGGTTAAGTTTAAAGGGTGTTTATAAGAAAAATGATGGAGAAGATTAACAATTTTTTTAAATGGACCTTAAGCATTGTAAATGGGATTTCAAAAACAAAAACTATGGAAAGATTTTATGGATGGAATGTTGTGGAACCCTATGGTGATGAATGTTGGTGGTTTTGTTGTACCAAAATGAACCTAGTGTTGATATTTGTAATGGACTCCAATGTAGTTAAAGATGAGGGTTTTATGATGGTGTGATAATGGTTATGAATAATGGAAAATAAATGGGAGTGTTGGTAATGTAGATGAACCAAAAAGAGACCTAATGTTGATCAAAGGGGTGATCTAAAATGTATGATAAAATCCCCATATGGAGGGACTTGTGATGGAATTAAGTGATATATGTTGGCCAAGGAAGAAAATGGGAGAAGGACACCATGGGTTCGGCCATGGTGTATGGCCGAACCCATGGCCCAATTGTGAGCCTTTTGGTGGGTTAAATTGGAGGGAGAATGATGTTTATGGCCTTCAAAAGGAATGAGTGGGTAAAGGACTCATTGTAGTTTAAATGTAACGCCCCGCCCATTTCCACCCTTCCGAAAATCAGAGCTGAAAATTTCTTTTGAAAGAAACACAGAGTGAAAGAGAGCGGGCGGCGTCACGACGCGAGTTAAGTTCAGACTACTCAAGTCTGAACCTTAACTGGCTACCCATGTGTACATGGACTAGACCATGATAATAAATCACACATGAAACTAACAACAACTTGCGGAATAAACTAAACTATTTGCGGAATAGCATGACTAGATAGCAAGTAACAGTCTCAAATATTAATTAACACAAATAATCATCCATAGTTAGTAACCTAATCAAACCATAGCAAAGTGATAACTTATTACATGTCCACAATCTATAATTCAAAAGACAGTAATAAAGAAGTCCAGTTCAACATTCAAGCTTTTAGGCTTGGCTCCCCTCCCGGTTATCGACCTTCTGTTTCCCTTTCCTTGTACCTGCATTCTCTTCTGAGGATAGAATTAGGGCGTTAGATCAACGCGCCCAGTAGGTTCCCGATCAGGGCTACCACATGGTTAGCATATAAAACATGCATATATATCATAGTACATAATTATCAATAAGACATCTGAAAACAAATGCTATGTATATGCACATGTAAAGAGTCCCACCTATCACAAGTCTACATAGCCATTATCTCAAGAAAACTCTCATATCAAGGTATTCCTGAGTAGTCCTCATTTTCTCTGGATGGGAAAGCCAGAGTACTCCACATTTTCCTCTGGATAGTGTGCTTATGTTCAAGTTAATCCAGAGTAATCCACATTTCCTCTGAATCGGATACTTATCATTATGTCGTTCCTTTCCACCCCATGCCATGCATGAGATGTCAATGCATTGTATATCATTTGTAAATACATGACTCATCATTTAATAACATATTTGAAACATAATATCAAATACAAACTATCTCATAAAAACTAGATAAAAATCAAATCATAATTGTGGTTAAAGTAGGTAGGAAACCTACTGAAGATTCACTTCAGTACTTGATTTTTCTTTAGCGTCACTCGATCACGACTCGCACGTCGTTCAACTTTTGCTACCTTATCCATATATCAATCAGTAAGTCATAACATCATTTACTTATTCAATCACATCTACGACCCATCCACATCATGAGGGGTTCGGCCATGCCCATGGCCGAACATCATCAACTTAGAATTTGTCATTTTATGGGGTTCGGCCCTATACTTGGCCGAACCTTGTATTCCCACTCTTCCATCATCAAATGGTTCTCCATTACAATACTTTAAACCCTTTATAAAATCATGGGAATAATATCAAACACAACCTATGAACTTAGTCCATTTATTCCAAAAACAGCCCATGGGGTTCGGCCATGCGCATGGCCGAACCCAATGGTTCTCTTGATCTGATTGGTCCATCAATTTCCCATGATTTGAATCAGTGATCTTAACCCTAATATTGACATGGTTCAGCCCTACATTGGCCAACTAATAACAGCAAGTTAAACTTCACCAAATCACATCAAATACCATATTTTATATGGTTTTAAACTCATCAAAATCATCAAATACTAACATGGGGTTCGGCCATCCAAAGTGGCCGAACCCTAAGTAACGCCCCGCCCTTTTCGAGAATTTCAGAGTCTAATTTTTTTTTTTTAAAAAGTAATAATAAAACATCGAAAGAGAGCGGGCGGCGTCAGGACGCGAGTTAAGTTCAGACTACCCAAGTCTGAACCTTAACTGGCCACCCATGTGTACATGGAATAGACCATGATAGTGAATCACACATGGAACTAACGTCAACATGCGGAATAATCTAGATTAATTGCGGAATAGAAAGACGAGATAGCAAGTAACAGTCTTAAACAATAAATAACATAGATCAACCATCCAAAGGTTATTATCCTAATCAAACCTTAGCAAGTAACGAATTATTACATGTCCAACAAAAGTATTCAAATGACAATAATATAACGTAATCCAAATCCATCATTAAAGCACTTAGGCTCAGCTCCCCTCCCGGTCAATGACCTTTCCTTTCCCTTTGCTTGTACCTGCAATCTCCTCTGAGGATAGAATTAGGGCGTTAAATCAACGCGCCCAGTAGGTTCCCGAATCAGGGCTACCACATGTCAGCATATAAAACATGCATATATATATCATATTACATGATCATTAAAAACAGGTAAAACGATGCTATGAAATACGCACATGCAATGAGCATCCCCCATCATGTACTTTCATAGCCATCACTTGACGTGCCTTGCACCGACAAGGTAAATAACAACACACTTTCATCTCTTATATAAAATATGTACATGCAATGAGCAACCCCCATCATGTACCATCGTAGCCATCACTTGACGTGCCTTGCACCGACAAGGTAAATTACAACACACTTTCATCTCTTCTATACAATATGTACATGTAATGAGCAACCCCCATCATGTACATTCGTAGCCATCATTGTAGAACTTCATTCATTATCCCATGACTATGCATGAGATGCCAATGCCTGTATGCCATTTGTTAATGCAAAATATATATTTGAAACACATATATTAAAACAAGAGTATCATAAGAAAACTGGGTAAAAACCGTGGTTACAAGTAGGTAGGAAACCTACTGAAGCTTTGTTTACGTATCCGTTCCTTTTTGAGCTTCTCCTGATCATGACTCGTTCGTCGTTCAACTCTCGTCACCTTGTGATACAATAATCAGTAAATCATATTGTCACTTAAATGTCCAATCACATATAAGACCCAAAACATCTTGTAAGTCCTTTGATCAATCCCTTCATTTGACTTGTATTCACAGATTTGCCATTGGTCTGTCCAACCTTTAATCCACCAAACTTACTCCATGGGGTTCGGCCATACATTTGGCCGAACCCAATGGTTCCTTTATCCATTACCGTATGGTTCTCCATTAGGATATTTTAAACCTTTTAAATCAACATAGAACAATTACCAACTACTACTCATAAGCTTAGGCTATTTAACCCATTCATTATGAATTAGCATAAAGTCCATCAACATGCTTGGTTATTTACTGATATTATGTACATAGATACATACATGATTCTTGAATCAAAATCATACAACCCAATCAGTAAGCATAACCCTATGTAAACCAAATAAAAACCATAAAGTAACCCATGGGGTTCGGCCACTCACATGGCCGAACCTCATGGTTCTTTGAATCCAATTCTCCGAATGATCTTTCATCATTTATCATGCATCTTAGCCATAAAAAAATAGCAACCATAATTCTATTTAAAATCCCATAGAAACCCCATGATATTGCATGGTTTCTAACTCTTTAAATTCATAACAATCATCAATCTCTTTCATGGGGTTCGGCCATTCAAGTTGGCCGAACCCTATGTCCATGAATTGATCCTTCAAACATGCATTAGGTGTTATTTAAGTCATGCAATATCAGTATCATATTGCTGCCTTTATACCTCTTAGAACCCTCTAATTAAATCCATCCAAAACGGTCCATAAAAGTCCATAGTTTCCATGTTTCACAACATGCAAACCAACAATCTTTCACATGGGGTTCGGCCCTCCATGGTGGCCGAACCCAATGGTTATTTTTTTCTATTTTTACACTTCAAATAATCATGTAATAACCAGCGTATTATCACCGAGTTTAACCCTTTAAAAATCATCTAAAAACCAACCCAATTTCATAGGGTTCGGTCATGCTCATTGGCCGAACACTATGACCTTTGGTTTTGAAATATTCAATCATTTATCTTAGGTCTGAATCAACCATCTAACTCCATGTTTTAATCTTCTTAAAACATGATTTTAAAACTAACACTAACATCTAATATCAGTCCCACTTTTATATGGTTTTAATTTCCAAAAACCATCAACATCAACCATTTGTTTCCATGGGGTTCGGCCATGCAAAGTGACCGAACCCAATGGTCCAACTTATCAGTTTTAAACCGCTGTTTTATACCCATAATACCTTCAGTCCCTATGTCATTTAGATCCAAGTTTTTAACCCATTCTAAAACATGCATTTAAATCTTAAATCAAAGCCCAAAAACAGTCCACAAAATCCATGGTTTTCATGTTTCAAAACATGAAAACCAAGCAATCTCTTACATGGGGTTCGGCCCTCCATGGTGGCCGAACCCAATGGTTATTTTTACCATTTTAAATCCTCCACTAATCAAGGTTAAAACCCTGGTGTAATCGGCCATCACCATGGCCCAACACACACCCATTTTATTAACCAAAAGTCCATGGAAATACTTACCAAATTCCAAGCTTTTCTTATGCCTTTGCTCCTTGCCTTCTTCCCTCTTGTTTCCTTCCTTCTTTCTTCCTTTGTCTCAGCTGGCTAGAAGCATGAACCACTGGTGAAATCACCAAGATAAAATTCGGCCAAGAGAGGTGTTCTTGAGAGAGGGAGAGGAGATGAAATTCCAAGGCTTTGCAATGATAAAATCGGCCAAGTGAGGGTGCTGGCTGCTTTTGTTTAAACAGCCCCACATCACCCATTTACTCCTCATCAAGCCTTGTACAAACCAAGGAGTCACTTGTAGCCAAGCAAAGCACCCCTTGGCACTTCCAACACACCCTTTGGCAACCCCATGCAATCTTTTCTCATTCCCATGCATTTGCATTTATCATTCAACATGGAACTCACCAAAACAAGTCCCCAACGTGTGGGACTTGTTTTGGTTGGTTTAAAACCAGCCAACCTCTTCAAATTCCCTCTAAACTCACTAATTTACAGTCCTATTGACTTCCATTTTGACTCACCCAACTCACATGTCCAACTCACCATACTTAATGCATTTCATTTAATGCACTTGAGTTAGCTCACCACTTGATTTAATTCCAACTCACTTCAGTCCCACTCAACTGATTTAACTCGTGTTTTAGCTCCCTTGAGGGTCCACACGGTCAACCTTAGTCAATACGACCCGTTGGGTCCACCTTTAGCTCCTTGACCCGTTTTTGACTCCATGACCCAATTATGGTATTTTGGTCATTTCTAATTGGTTTTTACATATGGATCAAGCCTACCCATTTTTTCTCCACTTGATTTCCAATCAAATAGGATTAACCCCATTTAATTTAAAATCACAAAACGGTCAAATAATCCAGTAAGACCCGATGGGCCCCATTTGGACCCTTTGACCCATTTAGCCATTTTTGACCCAATTGATGTAAATTACCCAACCAATCACACTTAACATTTATAATGTGCTCATAGGGTATTCATTTGAACAATGGACCCCAGTATTTCCTTATTTACAATCACATTTATTGAATTCACAATCCAGGGGCATTTTCGTAATTATTCCAATCATTGAGAATTCTTTGACCCAATTAACCATTTTGACCCAATTTGATGTACATTACCCATCCATTATAATTTGACCCTTATAATATGTTCATAGGATCTTAATTTGAACAATGGGCCCCACCATTTTCTCATTTAACATCATAATTATTAAATTTACCAATCCAGGGGCATTTTCGTAATTATCCATCTTATTGAGAAATCGGGGTGTTACACCCTATGTCCATGCTTTGGTCCTCTTAAGCATGTTTTAAATCTCAGTTAGACAAGTAATAATCAGCATAATCATGACTGCATTTTTACCTCTTAAAACATCCACATAAGTTCATCAACTTGTCCAAAAGACCATAATACTTCATGGGATTCGGCCATCCAAGATGGCCGATCCAAATGGTCCATTTCATCAGTTTTAAACCACTATTTTAGACCCATGATACCTTCAGTCCTTATGTCATTCAGATCCATGTTTTTAACCCTCTTTAAAACATGCATTTGAATCTCAAATAAAACTCAAAGACAGTCCACAAAAACTCCATGGTTTCCATGTTTCAAAACATGAAAACCAACCTAATTTTTACATGGGGTTCGGCCCTCCATGGTGGCCGAACCCAATGGTCATCTTTACCATTTTAAAGCCTCTCTTAATCAAGGTTAAAACCTTGGTGTATTCGGCCATAACCATGGCCCAATACATATGTGCATAACACACCATGGTTTGACATGGTTTTTGACCCTTAAGATCATCAAATCAAATCCACATTTTTCATGGGGTTCGGCCAGCCAAGATGGCCGAACCCAATGGCATATTTTCTTAACCTTTTAAGCCATTTAATCCAAGGTTTAGACCTATGACATATTCGGCCATACATGACCAAAATATGTCATCCAAATTTACATTTTCAAGCTTTTTAATAAACCAAGCACTTATGTAAAAACTTACCAAAGTTCCTTGCTTTTAATCTTTACTTCTAATCCTTCTTTTCCTTCTTTCCTTTGCTTTTTTGTGCTTGATCTACTGGTGCAAACACCTCTACTATTCCAGCTAGGAAAAACGAATTGGAGAGAGGGAGAGAGAGATGGAAAATCTTGAATTCCCAATGTGGAAAACGGCCAACCATGGTGATTGTTTCCTTTAGTACTTCAGCCCCCAAGACCCCTCCATTCCCTCATCAATTCTTACCAAAAATGATGGGTCTTGGGTGCTATCCAATGCACCCCTTGGTACCTGCCTATGCAGCCTTTCAACTTCCCAAGCATCACCTCCAATTCCCATGCATTTCATTTATGATTTAACATGGAAATCACCCCAACAAGTCCCCAACGTGTGGGACTTGTTTTGGTGGTTATGACTGAGCCAAACTCCTCCTATTCCCTCTGAACTCACTGATTTACAGTCCCATTAATTTCCATTTTGACTCACCCAGCTCACATGTCCAACTCACATGTCCAACTCACATGTCCAACTCACCTCATTAATTGACAATCATTTAATGCATTTGAGTCAACACATTCTTAATTCAAATTAAATAAAATCAGTTCCACTTAACCTGATTTAACTCACCATTGCACTCATTTGTAGGCCCACACGGTCGGCTGTGGTCAACAAAGTCAACCCGACCCGTTGGGTCCCCCTTTAGCTCCTTGACCCGTTTTTGACTCCATGACCCAATTATGGGTATTTTTGTCATTTGTAATTGGTTTTTACATGTGGATCAGGCCTACCCATTTTTTCTCCACTTGATTTCCAATCAAATCAGCTTAACTCCATTTAATTTAAGTTCACACAATGGTCAAATAATCCATTAAGACCCGTTGGGTCCCATTTGGGCCCTTTGACCCATTTAGCCATTTTTGACCCAATTGATGTACATTACCCATCCAATCAAACTTGACATTCATAATCTGCTCATATGATCTTAATTTGAGCAATGGGTCCCACCATTTCCTTACTTAACATCACAAATAATTAATTTAACACATCAGGGGCATTTTCGTAATTATCCACTTCATTGAGAAATTGGGGTATTACATTAAATGCATGAAGTAAACCCCATGGGAAGATTTGATGAATGGGGTATTTTGAACCCATAATCCATTAACCATCTAAAGGGTTAAGTATGGGGATTTGTATGGATTTAAATGAATAAGGGTTAGGTTAATTAAATGGCTAATTTTAATGATGGTATGTCATGATTAAATGGGTCATTAAGGGAATGAGTTAATGATTAATTATGGGCTTAAGTAGGCATGAATGAATGAGTAATTATTTATGTAAAGGAGTAGTGGGAAAAATGGTAAATATTGGCTAAAGTGAAGAAACCCACTAAGATATGATTTATGGGCTTAGAAATGGTTAAAACGTGGACTGATTATGTGTATGTAATAAGGTACTGGATATCACGAGCGGTACGCGTGTCGGTAGCCGGACTATCAGACGGAAAGGAAAGAGAAGAACGCGAGTCGGTATTCGGTAGGATTCCTACCTATTTGTAAGCCATGGATTAGATGATATGTAATTGGTTTATTGGCTTATTTTTAGTAATTATATTGATTGGTTGTATGATGGGTTTTAAGATTATGATATGTTTAAGATGGATTCTTTTGGCTATGATTAAGTATTATATGGCATATGGCTAGAATATGAGTTATATGTAAAGGCTATGACCCAAATATATATTACATAGCATAATGCATTACATCTCATGCATGGCATGGGCGGAAAAAAATAAACAAACCGGAGTCCATGCTCCGTCGAGGCGACCGAGAACAGGCATGGGGATAGCCTGATAGGCTATAACCGAAGTCCATGCTCCGTCGGGGTGACCGAGAACAGGCATGGGGATACGTTGACAAGGTCTTGCCATCAAGGGGGATATGACATCGTGATGGTTGGGATGATGGGTGGGATTCATAACATAGGCACCCATGGCATGGCATTCAATTTATAGTTCCATTATATGAAGATTTACCAGTTTTTATTATGTTATTATCTGTATGCTGTTATTACTAATCCATGTGCTAGCCCTACTCGGAGTCCTACTGGGCGCGTGGTCTAACGCCCTACTTCTACCCTAGCTGATGACGCAGGAAATGCCGGAGCAGAAGGACGGGACGGGAGCCAAGCTTAGGAGCTTGGGAAGGCGGACTAATTATTTTTGTTTAAGTTTATTTTGGGGGAAATGTGTATTTGTATAGTTTAGCTTGTCGGAATGTAATATTTTAGACTTATTGTTATATTTTGGATTTTATTGTAGACATATGGTGTTATGGCATTTTAGTAATTAAATGATGAAATCTTCCCTGCTATCTAAAAATGGTAGGTTAGTCTCTATTTTAATTTTCGCACTTAGGGTAGTTTTCCTCGAGCTTGCTTCTGCGTGTGAACCGTTCTTCGTGGACTTCGTTCCACGTACACGTAGGGTTGGCCAGTTAAGGGCCGGCCTTTAGAAGCTCGGACTTAACTCTCGTCGTGACGTCCGTGCCCTTTGTCACTTCTTAATTAAAAAAAAAAAAAAAAACAGACTCTGATTTACGGTGAAAAGGGGCGGGTGTTACATTTAATCCCAACCATTCATGCATTGCACAACCCAAAACCCTAAGTCCACAAAAGAAATTCGACCATGCCCAATTTCCAATTCAAATCCCAATTTTCTCTCCAATTCCCTTTCTTTCTCACTAAGCTACCTTGTATCCCAAGCCACCCATTGCCCAATCAATCCAAATTAGTGTATAGCACTGTGCAATCCTAGTTTTCCAACTTTTAATCTCCATCACCCATAGTCCATTAGATTTAATCCCATCCTTTCATCCATTAACTTAAACTTAGATTTAATCTCAGCCATTCATCCTTTTCTTGAGCCTATAAATACCCCATTCAACAATTGCCAAATTCGAACTTGACCTGGAGCTCAGGAGGACCAAAGGCTGAGGAGAAAAGATCAAGAGACAAGAAGACAGGAGGTCCCACACGATTTTACAAGTGAGAGTTGTAAATTTACGTCTCCATTTTATTTTCTTGTTCTCAATTTTATGTGTGCCTATACTTGAAATAAATAAGAGATTTGCCGTTAGAAGCCTGAAAAGTCCGATTATTCAGATTTCTTTCTATACTTTCTTTTGATTTTAATTTTGTATTCTTTGTTTAATTAAAGTACTTAGGTTATAAGTGTTAAATCTAAGAACTAGACTTTAATTAGATTAAAGATAATGAATTTTAATTAAATTGTGTAAATAGATATTTGAATTCTAAGCGTCAATTTCTGATCTAGATCTTTTATTTGTTTATTTATTTTGGGCGATAGAGAATAATTCCATAACCACCTTTAAATTATGCATTTTTACAATCTGTCATTTATTATATTTGCAAATTTATTTCCTGTCTTTAGTTATGTTAAATCCTTTGTGTGTATGTTGTATTTTAATAATTTAAATTCTTTCAAATTCTATAATTTGTTTGTCATGTATTTTAAAAGTTTTGTATTTTGTTTTATGTATACAAACCACTCCTTCAAGATGTGTTGACTAGTTTGAGACTTAATTTAATTAAACTTTAATTTTGCTTTCTTGAACTTAGGTGTAAGGTTATCCATAAATTCTACATTAATCCATTATCTTAATTGGATTTAGTTAATGTTCTAACTTTTGGATTTGAATTTTAAAAAAAGATATTATTAACTTAGAATTAAATTTATGAAAATAGGATTGATATTTATAATTTGATTTATTTTTAAATTTCTATTTTCTAGAAAACACAACAATTCAAGCACTAGATTCCAAACATATATATTTTGGTGCATATATTTTGCTTGTTCTCTGTGGGATCGACTTCACACTCATAACGCTGTACTATAAACTGTTCGTGCACTTGCACGATTTATAAATTTAAAATTTGCACATCAATACGTCTCAATCATCAATATCACATGAGGGACAAACTCATACCACGTCTCAGTCCTCTGGTGACCTAGTCACAACCATCACAGTTCCAAAGTCCTCATATTTCCATATTAAGAATTTCCACAGTTTTCTTGTTACTCTGGGATCTACTCTTGTAACATACATATTTGTCTCATCATATCGGGACTCCCAAGACATCATAGCCACTTAGGGTCGCCTTTGAGGGGTCTAACATCTAGCATTAGGGTCTTATGTTGGGAGGATACATCCTACCAATCCCTTTTTACTCTTCACATATGCTCAATACCTCACATAGTCTTTTCTATAAATGGATGAGACATAATAAGTCTTTTGGTCGAGTTGAGGCACAATGCTCTCAGTTGCCTACATACCACATAGTGGATCAAATCAGTCGTAGTTCATTATTATACACATTCAGTTTGACATTGGGGAGTGGTCTTACTCTTTTCTTGGGGAATTCAAAACAAGGCTTATCTACATGCTAGCACATACTCATCATGGCACAAATTGACCCATTGGGTCATATGATACTTAACCTCAACTCACCCATTTCACTTAGTCTAACCCTTCATCAAGTTCCACTTCAATTTATGAGAATCCATCTAATGCATACATTGCATATAACAATACACAAGCATGAGAATTAATCAAAGCCCCTACATTACCATGTCTTGGGAGAGTTTTTACTACATTGCGCAATCTACCATGCTTCTAACACATCACATATATAAGAATTCTCAACTATTACAATCATTTTAACATAGCAAACATTTATAACTCATACTTATGCATTTTATACTATACATTCACATCATACAAACATATAGAGGCCTAAACCATGGCCTTACCCAACAATGCATTGGAATATGGCCAAAACAACATTTACTAAGCCATTTTATCAAACAACTTTTGAGCGTGAAACTTCACATGTGTTCCCAAAGCTCCAAGTGTATGGCACTCCCCAACAATGGGGTTCCATTCAGTTTTCTGATTAAATTTGGGTTGTCGAGTCCGAAATTTGGGGTAATTAGGCACTAATCATACAAAACTCTCAGATTAGGCCATCCAAAGCTCAATTGGCCAAAACCCCCAATTTTACCCAATTTTTATACACTTCCATTCCATGTCTTTGGGGCATTCTGATTTAACTGAATCCATAGCCTCAATTTCAACCATGAGTAGGTCAAATTTCATCAATTCCTCCAATTTCCCCTCCTATTAGGGTTCCAAAACCCAAATGGGGTTCAAATCTAACCCATGCAAAGCTTCAAACATCACATCTTTACTCTAGTCTATGGATTCTTAACCCTCCCATGTAAACATCACTTCCAAGCTCCATTCCACACATAAATACCCCTAATAAAATATTGATAAAAATTGGGGCATTTTCAAATTTTACTTGATTAATGTAAAGTGTGTGCAGAATTAATAATAATATTAATCAAGTGTGTGAGATGTCAAGTGTACAAAATATTGATCAATGACACAAAAGGCTCTAACCTAGGGCTATCTCCAAATTCATTAAGCGATGTTTATAGGGGTTCGGTTAAACAACCTACATCCACTGATGAGACTCACCTAACCTTGGGCTATCTCCAAATTCATTAAGCGTTGGAATTACACCAACACAATAGAATATGACTTCCACCTATCCAATTGATTTGGAATTTCACCAATTCCTATCCAACTATTTTTAATAGTAGTTCAAGAGAAAACTATCTCTTTAATCTACACATTCAACAGATGATTTTTAAAGTAAAAATATAAAACTACGAATACTTGCCTTTGAAGGTCTTTGCAACTGAATATGTGCTTTGTGAGTCACTCCCAATGTGAGCTTGAACAATCTCGACGATCCTCCGTATAGAGTAGTCACAAACCTTGGGAGACTCTCTAGATGATTGGGTACTCAATCTCAATCCTAGATGGTGACTTCATCATTCTCTCTTAATCTCAATCTCAAGGTATTGGATACTTGAATGATTTTCTTTTGATTTTTCAAGAGAGAACAAGTCTAAGATTTTTCCTTTGATTATTAGGAGATTATCTCAGTGGTAGATGACTCAATTAATTGGTATTAACTCCTCTAACAACTTCTAAAAAAATGTTTTGTATTTATAGGCAACGTAAAAAAAATCATCAGGCCGAGACACCCGATTGATCGTGTACAGGCGATGATCGTCCGTGTTTGAAGTCCTGTTCACCAACCCGATCATTGAGTATTAATGCACAGTAACGGTAACAAAACGGTAACCTCATGATTGATCGTGCCACATGCGCGACAAATCGTGGGTTGGAGAAAACATCGGCTTGGGACTGATTGTATTTTTCAGTGTCAAGTTCCATCTAGGCCTAGGGCGATAGGTCGTATGCCCGATGTGTTATTGCCCTGTCTCGGTGATTGGTTGTGCGACTGACTGATCGTACTATACCACACGAAGGGTCATTGCCAGACGAAAGCATCGTCCTGAGCCTAACTGTATTTTTCAGTGGGTATCTGACCCATGCTTCAAGCGATTGACTGTGAGGGCAATTGGTCGGCCCTCTACCCAGATGAGGAATCGTCTGTATGATCTGTTATCAGAGACGTGACTGTGAATGACAATCCAAATTTGTCTAAGCCCAGGGCGATCGATCGTATGCATGATTCGATTGGCCCTGTCCCAACAATACACCGTGAATACGAATGTATCGTCCTAAGACCTGATGTATTTGACAATCCATTTCATCCCGAACCCTTGACTTTCCAGACGATTGTTCGTATGACCACGATTGATCGTCATGCCATATGGCGATAGGTCGCCAACACGATTTGTCATCCATGATAGGAGATTTACATATTTCCAATGTAATATCCCGGATTTTCAATTCAATCAATATATTGGCTATTATTTATTTTAATTGTTGAAATTAAGAATTTCTTATGAAATGGATGGTAGATGGATCAAAATTGGGGCAATGGCCCAAGTATGGTCCAATGGACCATGGATTGGATTATTTCCAATTAATTGGGTCAAGAATGGTCAATGGGGTCAAATGCCCAATTGGGACCCAATGGGTCAAGATGGATTGACCATTAGGGTAAATGGGTAAGAAATGGACCCAATTGTGATCAAAGGCATGGAGTCCACCTCATCAAGTGAGGTGGCAAGTGTAGGAATGGAAATCCAAGTGGCATAGCCAAGTGGGGTCCAACTCCACCTCATAAAGTGAGGTGGCGTGTAGACCAAGGCATTTGTGGGGCCGACCACCATGGTTGACTTGGTCAACCATGGGTGAATTAGGTGTGAATTAAAGAGGAGCAAATGTAGGAGTGGAATTATCCAAGTGGCATGGCCAAGTAGGACCCATCTCCACCTCATCAAGTGAGGTGGCGTGTAGACCAAGACAAGGTGGGGGCGACCACCATAGTTGACTTGGTCAACCATGGGTGGGTCAAAGATAAATTAAAGAGGATTAAATGTGGTAAGTGGAATTAGATTATTTAATTAAAACACCTAAGTTAGATGGAAATAAAATCCATGATTGAGTTAGGAGTTGAGTTACATTAAAGATGAGTCAAATGGGGGTGAGTTACCTAGAAAATGGAGCGAGTCAAGTGGGTGGTTTCATCTCGTGGAAACCACCAAATCACCAAGATGAAACAAGCCAACCAAAACCATTGGGATGGGGTGGGTGTGCCATGTGGAGGGCATGCTCCCCCCTTGGCTAGACCAAGAGCTTAGGTGGAAGGCATGCATTGGCCAAAAGTGAGGTGGTGGTTCCACCTCATCCAAACCACCAAACCACCCATGGAAAAGCAACCAAAACCGTTGGCCACAAGAGGTGGTATGTGCCATGTGGAGGGCATGCTCCCTCCTTGGCTAGACAAGATGCTAGAAATGGGGACATGCAAGACCATGCATTGGTCCGATGAGAGGTGGTGGTTTCATCTCATGGAAACCACCCAAACCACCAAAGGAGCCCAAGCCAAAACCGTTGGCATGGAGTGGTGTGTGCCATGTGGAGAGCATGCACCCTCTTGTTTGGTCAAAGAGGCCATGGGGAAGACTCCACATTGATGAGGGTGGAGTCTAGCCCAAGCAAACCCCAAGACAAGATGGAAAGATGGATTTTCCATCTCATTCCTCTCATCTCACTCTCTCTCTCTCTCCCTCTCCCTCTCCTAGCCAACCCTCACCCTAAGAGAAAGAAGAAAAGACTTAGAGAAAATATTGGATCTCAAGTTTGGCCGACCACCCTCTCAAGACAAAAGACTAGGGTTTCCATTCTCTCCTCCTCTCCCTCTCTCAAAACCTACACCCTTCTTGGCCGAACCACTCTTGGAGATTTTATCTTGATCAAGCTCACACATTGGCCGAAGATCAAGGAGGAAAGAAAGAAGGAAGGCTAAGGAACAAGAATGAGCAAAAGGAAACCAGAGGAGTCACGGAAGTGGTAAATATACCTTGATGTGTTTGAAAGAGTTAAAAGAAACCATGGAACTCCATTTTCTTGGATTGAAGAGTGGCCAAAATGTTACGGGCCATGGATTTAAAATCCATCCAACAGATGAGATAGAAAATGGACAAACCCTAATGTGTAAGATAGGCTATGATTAATGGATATGATTAAGGACACTATGTATATAAGGCTTAAGCATGGAAAATGGTTAAGGATCATGGTTCGGCCCTTGCATGGCCGAACCCTAATTTTATTATGGCTAAGGACCTTGTGCATGTTCTATGTAAGGAATGGTGAATGATCAAGATGCATGGTTTGGCCTTTGCATGGCCAAACCCTAGGGTTTTATGTATGAGAACCATCAAGGGATATAAACATGGTTATATGTTGTTTTTAAAGAAAATGATGGACCATAGGGTTCGGCCATGTTGTATGGCTGAACCCCATGGAAGGATATTAAGTGATTCTTAATGGGTTTAAAGTATGAAAACCATGGAATGTGGGTTAATGATTTTAAAAGGTTTTGAATGAATGAATGTTAGTGATTTTTAAAGGGGTTTTAAATGAGGGAAATCATGGAGAAATGTTGATGATTTTAAAGGTCTCAAATGTTGTAAATGATGATGAACCATGGACCATGGGTTCGCCCATATTGTATGGCCGAACCCCATGGAGAAATATTAAGGGACTTAGAGGTATTTGGACCATGAAATAATGGAAGAAATGTTAATGGATTATGGGTTGCAAAATGTTGGACCAAAGTGCATTATTAAACCCCCATGGAGGGACTTGGTTTATGGACCTAATATTGTGATTGATTTAAGGGAGAACATGGAAATCACACATCATGGGTTCGGCCATGGTGTATGGCCGAACCCCATGACCCATTTTATGGATCATTTAGAGATCTATACATGTGTAATAAAGGAATGATTAAGCTAGGATATGGAGGGATTTATTTATATTTCTATGTTATGGATCATTTGTGGATCCATGCATGTAATGTCTAAGTTATGGATCTATGTTTTGGGACCTAAACATGAGTGAATAAATGAAGGTGATTAACCATGGAAGGAATAATGGTTAAAAATGTAAATATGGTTAAAAATGAAAGACCATGGTTTCGACCATGGTGTATGGCCAAACCCCATGGGGAATGTTCCATGGACTAAGGGTTTTCTTTTAATGATCTTGGACCCACATATGATTAAAAAGGATCAAGGACTAAAAGAGGGACCCCAAAACCTAGAAAGTGAGGTTCGGCCATGTTGTAACGCCCCGCCCTCTTTTTAAAATTTCAGAGCCTAATTTTTTTTTAAATAAACATCGGAAGAGAGCGGGCGGCGTCACGACGCGAGTTAAGTTCAGACTACTCAAGTCTGAACCTTAACTGGCCACCCATGTGTACATGGAATAGACCATGATAGTGAATCACACATGGAACTAACATCAACATGCGGAATAAACTAGATAATTGCAGAAAAGAAAGACGAGGTAGCAAGTAACAGTCTTAAATATTTTATAACATAGATCAACCATCCACAGGTTATTATCCTAATCAAACCATAGCAAATAACGAATTATTACATGTCCAACATAGTATTCAAATGACAGTAATATAACGTAATCCAAATCCATCATTAAAGCACTTAGGCTCAGCTCCCCTCCCGGTCAATGACCTTTCCTTTCCCCTTGCTTGTACCTGCAATCTCCTCTGACGATAGAATTAGGGCGTTAGATCAACGCGCCCAGTAGGTTCCCGAATCAGGGCTACCACATGTTAGCATATAAAACATGCATATACATATCATAATACATGATCATCAAAACAGGTAAAAACAATGCTATGAAATATGCACATGCAATGAGCATCCCCCATCATGTACTTCCATAGCCATCACTTGACGTGCCTTGCACCGACAAGGTAAATTACAACACACCTTCATCTCTTCTATAAGCGATGTACATGTAATGAGCAACCCCCATCATGTACTACCGTAGCCATCACTTGACGTGCCTTGCACCGACAAGGTAAATTACAACAACATTCATCTCTTCTATACAATATGTACATGCAATGGGCAACCCCCATCATGTACAATCGTAGCCATCACTGTAGAACTTCATTCATTATCCCATGACTATGCATGAGATGCCAATGCCTGTATGCCATTTGTTAATGCATAATATATATTTGAAACACATATATTAAAACAAGAGTATCATAAGAAAAACTGGGTAAAACCGTGGTTACAAGTAGGTAGGAAACCTACTGAAGAATCACTTCAGCGTTCGTTCTTTCTTAGGCTTTAACCGGTCACGACTCGTTCGTCGTTCAACTTTCGGTACCTTATTATGCAACAATAAGTAAATCATAATCTTATTTACATGTCCATTCACATATGAGACCTAAAACATCTTATAAGTACTTTTGATCAATCTCTTCATTTGGCTTGTATTCACAGATTTGCCATTGGCACCAATACCTTGATTAAATTCTACAACCTTAACCATAACCTTAACATGGTTCAGACATGTTTTGGACGGCCAAAACAGCAAACATGATTCCATTTTTAATCACACATACATCCATAAAATGGCCCATGAAAACAGTCCATGGGTTTCGGCCATACTCATGGCCGAACCCTTATGGTTCTTTGCTCAATGATGTCCTTTGTTTAAATACTAATTGGCTCTACCCCTTAGCCATATTAAGCCCATGATTTAGCCATCCCATGGCCAACCCAAAATCAGTAACCTTATTACACAAAGACCTCCCAAAAACAGTCCACAAAGGTCTATGGTTTCCATGTTTTCCAACATGAAAACCAACCCTCTTTTACATGGGGTTCGGCCCTCCATGTTGGCCGAACCCAATGGTCATTCTTACTCTATTTAAACCTCCAATAATCATGTATAAACAGTATATTAATATCAGGTTTTAACTCTCAAAGAAACCATCCAAAACAGTCCATAAAAAGTCTATGGTTTACATGTTTTTCCAACATGAAACCAACATTCTTTTACATGGGGTTCGGCCCTCCATGGTGGCCGAACCCAATGGCTATGTTTACTGTTTTTAAACCTCAGATAAACATGTATAAACAGTATATTAACATCAGGTTTTATCTTTAAAAGAAAGCATCCAAAAACCAACATCATATCATGGGATTCGGCCATCCAAGATGGCCGATCCCCATGGTCCATCTTCTCCAATTTTACTCCACTGATTAGACCACATATCTTCAGCCTTTTCTGATGTCCAAACCCATGTTTTAACCCTCTTTAAGTATGTATTTTAAATCTTAATAAAATATGTAAAAACAGTCCCCAAATGGATGGTTTTAAATTTCAAAAACCATAACCATTAACCAACTCTTTTCATGGGGTTTGGCCACCAAAGTGACCAAACCCAATGGTTCATTTCTTTTCTTTTGACACCTTCTTCCATGTTTTAGACTCTTGATGCATTTGGCTATTCCAAGGCTGAATTATGCCATCCAAATCCAAGATTTAAAATCCTTTATCTTTCATCTAAACACATACAATTGTTCATCATTTTTGCATAGTTTTTAGCCTCCAAAAACCATCAAAATACCCAAACAAATGTCATGGGGTTCGGCCATCCAAACTGGCCGAACCCAATGTGATTTGTTTACCACTTAAGACAACCTTTAACCAAGGCTTAGGTCCTTGATAAAATCAGCCATTCCATGGCCAATTCATGTTCCACTTAATCTAACTTATTAAATAACATTGTAAGGAATTCTTACCAATTTCCTTTGCCTCTTGCTCCTTGCCTTCTTCCCTCTTGTTCCTTCCTTTCTTCTACTGTCTTGTGCTTGATCTAATGGTGAGAAAACACCAAGGTAAACTCGGCCAAGAGAGTGTGTTTTTCTTTTGAGTGAGGGAGAGAGATGAATTCTAAAACTTTTGCACAAGAAATTCGGCCAAGCATGGTGTTGTTTGCTTTTGCATTTTCAGCCACCAAGACTCCTCCACTCCCTCATAACTTCTTGCTCAAAACGGTGGGCATTGGGTGCCATCCAAGGCACCCCTTGGCAGCTACCAATGCAGCCATTCACATCCCTAAGTAACCCACCTCAAACCCATGCACTTGTATTTAATATGTACCATGGAACTCACCAAAACAAGTCCCCAACGTGTGGGACTTGTTTTGGCTGATTTGAGACCAGCTAAACTCCTCCAATTCCCCTTGGACTCACTGAATTTACAGCCCCTTGAGTTTCCATTTTGACTCACTCAACTCAAGGTATTTTTTTTATTCCAACCCAACTCATCACATTTAATGCATTTCATTTAATGCATATGAGTTAACTCACCTTTTGATTTAATTCCAACTCACCTCCATCCCACTCAATTGATTTGAATCGTGTTTGAGCTCCCTTGAGGGTTCACACGGTCAACAATAGTCAACTCGACCCGTTGGGTCCACTTTTAGCTCCTTGACCCGTTTTGACAACATGACCCATTTATGGTATTTTGGTCATTTCCAATTGGTTTTTACATATGGATCAAGCCTACCCATTTTTCCTCCACTTGATTTCCAATCAAATAGGCTTAACCCCTTTTAATTTAAAATTACAAAACGGTCAAATAACCCAGCAAGACCCGATGGGCCCCATTTGGGCCCTTTGACCCATTTAGCCATTTTTGACCCAAATGATGAAAATTACCCAACCAATCAAGCTTAACATTCATAATGTGCTCATATGATTTTATTTTGAGCTATGGGCCCCACTATTTCCTTACTTAACATCACAAAATAATTAATTTAACAACTCAGGGGCATTTTGGTAATTTTCCACTTCATTGAGAAATTGGGGTGTTACAATATAACCCTCTTTTTAAAATTTTCGTCCCGAAAATCGAGTGAAGTAGGGTTCTCAAATTAAATTACACAAATAACTCGGGGTGAGCGGTTCTCATCTCCGACTCAAGTTCCCATGTGGCCTCTTCATCACCATGACGGTCCCATACCACTTTTACGAACTGAATCGCTCTGTTTCGCAACACTCTTTGTTCGGTCTCCACTATCCTGACCGGCTTCTCGACGTACGTCACGTCGCTTTGTACTTCAATATCTTGAACATTTAAAACATGGGACGGATCCGGATTGTATTTCCTTAGCATCGACACGTGGAAAACATCGTGTAGAGCTGCTAATTGCGATGGAAGTGCTAATTGGTAAGCTACATCCCCCATCCTTCTTATGATGGAAAACGGTCCCACATATCTTGGCGACAGTTTTCCTTTCTTACCAAACCTCATATGTCCCTTCCGTGGTGAGACTTTTAGAAACACCAAGTCTCCCACTTCAAATTCCAAAAACCGTCTCCTTTTATCAGCATAACTTTTCTGCCGACTCTGTGCAGTCAGTAAGTGTTGACGTATCAACTTAATTTGTGCAGTAGTTTCTGCGACTAGTTCCGGTCCGATCAATGCAGGCTCACCTGCCTCTGTCCAACATACCGGTGACCTACACGGTCTACCATATAAAGCCTCGTATGGAGCCATTTGAAGGCTTGCCTGATAGCTGTTATTATACGAGAACTCCACCAGTGGTAAGTGGTCCTCCCATCCACCCTTGAAATCTAACATACATGCTCTCAGCATGTCTTCCAAGGTCTGGATTGTCCTTTCAGATTGTCCATCAGTCTGAGGATGGAATGCGGTGCTTGTCAGTAGATCTGTCCCCATGGCTGACTGCATGCTTTGCCATACTCTGCCGGTAAAACCACCATCTCTGTCCGATACTATCGTTCGGGGAATGCCATGTAGCCGAATGATCTCTATAATATACCGCCGATCCAACGTCTCAGATGAATCTGTCATCTTAATGGGAATGAAATGTGCGAACTTAGTCAGCCGGTCGACTACGAGCCATATGGCGTCATTGCCCTTTGAAGACCTCGGCAACCCCGTTACAAAGTCCATGGAAATGTATTCCCATTTCCATTCTGGCACTGCTAAGGGTTTGAGTAACCCTTCCTGCAATCCACTTTGTTTATCTGAACGGACTACATATTGCTTGGCCTCGGGTGACATAAATGTCACTCGTCGACGATAATAGTCGATGTTGGCATGAAACTTAACCAACCAATCTATACTGAATATAATATCATATTCAGACATGTCCAGCACTAGATAATTGAACTCAAATCTGAGTCCACCTAATTCAGTGTTAACTAGACTCTTAACTTTTCCACTAAGTACATCTTCCCTTGCACATAAGTCTCTATGTGACTAACAACCTTTGTTCAAAAGCTTTTACGATGTTGAGTATCTCTCAATACCAACTTTCCTTAAAACGTGGGATGTAGATCAAAACACGACCCAATCATTAAGGCAATATGTCATCTATGAGACCAATAGGTCCATCATATTACTAATATGTCTACCATGATACCGATACCTGACATCAAGTCACACCACCATGGGAACCATCATCATGGTTATACACAACTATCTCTGGTATCTCTCTATCCGTGTGTATCATCTACCCATGGTTAATAACCATCCATGAATATAACCCTCTTTTGGGTATAATCCATTCATGGCATACCTAATACCTTCGTAATAACTGATATGTCTTTCATAAGGTTAACGGTCTAACGTACGACCAATATGCCAACCTATGGCACCAAAATGTCATTCATGCTACCAATACGTATACCCTAATGCCAATGTCCGTCATCAATTCAAACCACCATTGAAACTCTCATCCATGTTTATACGCATCCATGAATATAACCCTCCTATGGTATAATCCATTCATGGAAACAATTCATCATTGGTATTACTCTGTCCATGAGTATCATATATCCATGATTAATATCCGTAAGAACAACATTCAAATGATTCACTATAAGACTGTGGTAACCATAACAAATCACAAATATATCCTGACCCCTTGCAAGATTTAGGGCTCATGACTTACCAAGCAGAAGATCCACGTCCAACTTGATCCGGTCTACTCGCCCTGCATCCCTTCACCTCATAGGTGATTCAGTCAAGCTCTAAGGCGGTCGCTCCGCGTCTGACGAAGCTAGTACCACCCCCACCGGGTAAAACAGTACCTAGCTCTGCGCACTCCAGCACACCTAGTGTGCCAAACAGCGTGAGAGCGCCCTCCAGCTCGTAGCATGCGAGGGACCCACTCCTCAACGGTAGCCCTACGGGACCAAGTCTCCGTATTTCGTATCAAGGTTTCCACAGCCTCATAGCTACTCAAAGTCATACTTATGATGTTTATATTCTTATCTCATCAATACCATGTGAGGGACGCACCCATACCACATCTCAATCATCAACACACGTGAGGGACGCACCCATACCACGTCTCAATGTAATCAAGTGACCTCGTCACCTATATCTTAGTGCCAAAAATCCTCTTAGAATCATAAGATCGTATACTTTATATAATTCATACTTCATCCTTGTACAAAGGTGGGTAGGGTGAAACAAAACCCTATAGAGAACAAAATACACCCTTACCAAATAATCTTCTTTTTAATACCCCTTCATATTACTTCCTAGCCTAGTCTTCCGTAGAAGACTCCGCATCAAAAGCGAACTTGAAACGGTTATCAGGACACGTCATCGCCGTGTGCCCTAATACTTCACATGTCGTGCAGGGTATTAATCCAGGTCCTCCGATATATGGTCAATTAGTCCTCACCTCACCATGTCCATGTAGTCCACAAACCGGACAAACAACTCCTAATGGATGAGGACAATACAAACTATTGTGATCGTCCTGATTACACAACTCACAGGTATCGTAGGGATCTACCTTCCCGCCGATTCCAATATTATAGGAAAGTCTTCCATAGGATCCTCATAAAAGAAAAATCCCAGATCCTCCTCTTCTTCCTCAGGAGGTTCCACTATCCCAGGAATATCATCCATCAAATCCTCTGCAACAGGTGCTAAGTCCATCTCAACTTCTTCAGGAGGTCCCTCCTGAAGGTCCACTTGAGCTTCTACGTCGGTATTGTTAGAAGCAGACACCAAGTCTATGGGATGGCTAGGAGTTCCGCTGTGCCATTCCGAGTACTCCACATTACTCGACACATCTGTATCATATCAATAGAACACAAGCATATTTAACAACAATTCTAATAAACCAACCTTGGTTTTCAGGGGAATTTGATCATGCATAAAGTCATGTACTTTGTTTGGGAAGATCACCAAATCATCACTCTTTGTGTTCTTTTGTTTTCTGGGGAAATCTCTAATTTCCTATTGTTTGTTTCTCAGTGTGGGGATTCCGGGAGTACATCCTACCTTGCTACGTTTGATTTGTCCAATTATGATGACTGTACTTTACTTTGCTATCTTTCATTGTCGTTCTCAGATTGATTGTTCAGTCCGAGTCACTCGAAGTAAATTAATCCGGCCCCCAGGCAGCGGACTCCGAAGAGTCGGTCAGTTGGGATTCTTATCCGTCAGTGAGACATGAAACCGTCTTAATCTTACTTCGATGATTCAACTTCCCGTTTCGCTCTGATACCAACTGTAACGCCCCGCCCTCTTTTTAAAATTTCAGAGCCTAATTTTTTTTTAAATAAACATCGGAAGAGAGCGGGCGGCGTCACGACGCGAGTTAAGTTCAGACTACTCAAGTCTGAACCTTAACTGGCCACCCATGTGTACATGGAATAGACCATGATAGTGAATCACATGGAACTAACATCAACATGCGGAATAAACTAGATAATTGCAGAAAAGAAAGACGAGGTAGCAAGTAACAGTCTTAAATATTTTATAACATAGATCAACCATCCACAGGTTATTATCCTAATCAAACCATAGCAAATAACGAATTATTACATGTCCAACAATAGTATTCAAATGACAGTAATATAACGTAATCCAAATCCATCATTAAAGCACTTAGGCTCAGCTCCCCTCCCGGTCAATGACCTTTCCTTTCCCCTTGCTTGTACCTGCAATCTCCTCTGACGATAGAATTAGGGCGTTAGATCAACGCGCCCAGTAGGTTCCCGAATCAGGGCTACCACATGTTAGCATATAAAACATGCATATACATATCATAATACATGATCATCAAAACAGGTAAAAACAATGCTATGAAATATGCACATGCAATGAGCATCCCCCATCATGTACTTCCATAGCCATCACTTGACGTGCCTTGCACCGACAAGGTAAATTACAACACACCTTCATCTCTTCTATAAGCGATGTACATGTAATGAGCAACCCCCATCATGTACTACCGTAGCCATCACTTGACGTGCCTTGCACCGACAAGGTAAATTACAACAACATTCATCTCTTCTATACAATATGTACATGCAATGGGCAACCCCCATCATGTACAATCGTAGCCATCACTGTAGAACTTCATTCATTATCCCATGACTATGCATGAGATGCCAATGCCTGTATGCCATTTGTTAATGCATAATATATATTTGAAACACATATATTAAAACAAGAGTATCATAAGAAAAACTGGGTAAAACCGTGGTTACAAGTAGGTAGGAAACCTACTGAAGAATCACTTCAGCGTTCGTTCTTTCTTAGGCTTTAACCGGTCACGACTCGTTCGTCGTTCAACTTTCGGTACCTTATTATGCAACAATAAGTAAATCATAATCTTATTTACATGTCCATTCACATATGAGACCTAAAACATCTTATAAGTACTTTTGATCAATCTCTTCATTTGGCTTGTATTCACAGATTTGCCATTGGCACCAATACCTTGATTAAATTCTACAACCTTAACCATAACCTTAACATGGTTCAGACATGTTTTGGACGGCCAAAACAGCAAACATGATTCCATTTTTAATCACACATACATCCATAAAATGGCCCATGAAAACAGTCCATGGGTTTCGGCCATACTCATGGCCGAACCCTTATGGTTCTTTGCTCAATGATGTCCTTTGTTTAAATACTAATTGGCTCTACCCTTAGCCATATTAAGCCCATGATTTAGCCATCCCATGGCCAACCCAAAATCAGTAACCTTATTACACAAAGACCTCCCAAAAACAGTCCACAAAGGTCTATGGTTTCCATGTTTTCCAACATGAAAACCAACCCTCTTTTACATGGGGTTCGGCCCTCCATGTTGGCCGAACCCAATGGTCATTCTTACTCTATTTAAACCTCCAATAATCATGTATAAACAGTATATTAATATCAGGTTTTAACTCTCAAAGAAACCATCCAAAACAGTCCATAAAAAGTCTATGGTTTACATGTTTTTCCAACATGAAACCAACATTCTTTTACATGGGGTTCGGCCCTCCATGGTGGCCGAACCCAATGGCTATGTTTACTGTTTTTAAACCTCAGATAAACATGTATAAACAGTATATTAACATCAGGTTTTATCTTTAAAAGAAAGCATCCAAAAACCAACATCATATCATGGGATTCGGCCATCCAAGATGGCCGATCCCCATGGTCCATCTTCTCCAATTTTACTCCACTGATTAGACCACATATCTTCAGCCTTTTCTGATGTCCAAACCCATGTTTTAACCCTCTTTAAGTATGTATTTTAAATCTTAATAAAATATGTAAAAACAGTCCCCAAATGGATGGTTTTAAATTTCAAAAACCATAACCATTAACCAACTCTTTTCATGGGGTTTGGCCACCAAAGTGACCAAACCCAATGGTTCATTTCTTTTCTTTTGACACCTTCTTCCATGTTTTAGACTCTTGATGCATTTGGCTATTCCAAGGCTGAATTATGCCATCCAAATCCAAGATTTAAAATCCTTTATCTTTCATCTAAACACATACAATTGTTCATCATTTTTGCATAGTTTTTAGCCTCCAAAAACCATCAAAATACCCAAACAAATGTCATGGGGTTCGGCCATCCAAACTGGCCGAACCCAATGTGATTTGTTTACCACTTAAGACAACCTTTAACCAAGGCTTAGGTCCTTGATAAAATCAGCCATTCCATGGCCAATTCATGTTCCACTTAATCTAACTTATTAAATAACATTGTAAGGAATTCTTACCAATTTCCTTTGCCTCTTGCTCCTTGCCTTCTTCCCTCTTGTTCCTTCCTTTCTTCTACTGTCTTGTGCTTGATCTAATGGTGAGAAAACACCAAGGTAAACTCGGCCAAGAGAGTGTGTTTTTCTTTTGAGTGAGGGAGAGAGATGAATTCTAAAACTTTTGCACAAGAAATTCGGCCAAGCATGGTGTTGTTTGCTTTTGCATTTTCAGCCACCAAGACTCCTCCACTCCCTCATAACTTCTTGCTCAAAACGGTGGGCATTGGGTGCCATCCAAGGCACCCCTTGGCAGCTACCAATGCAGCCATTCACATCCCTAAGTAACCCACCTCAAACCCATGCACTTGTATTTAATATGTACCATGGAACTCACCAAAACAAGTCCCCAACGTGTGGGACTTGTTTTGGCTGATTTGAGACCAGCTAAACTCCTCCAATTCCCCTTGGACTCACTGAATTTACAGCCCCTTGAGTTTCCATTTTGACTCACTCAACTCAAGGTATTTTTTTTATTCCAACCCAACTCATCACATTTAATGCATTTCATTTAATGCATATGAGTTAACTCACCTTTTGATTTAATTCCAACTCACCTCCATCCCACTCAATTGATTTGAATCGTGTTTGAGCTCCCTTGAGGGTTCACACGGTCAACAATAGTCAACTCGACCCGTTGGGTCCACTTTTAGCTCCTTGACCCGTTTTGACAACATGACCCATTTATGGTATTTTGGTCATTTCCAATTGGTTTTTACATATGGATCAAGCCTACCCATTTTTCCTCCACTTGATTTCCAATCAAATAGGCTTAACCCCTTTTAATTTAAAATTACAAAACGGTCAAATAACCCAGCAAGACCCGATGGGCCCCATTTGGGCCCTTTGACCCATTTAGCCATTTTTGACCCAAATGATGAAAATTACCCAACCAATCAAGCTTAACATTCATAATGTGCTCATATGATTTTATTTTGAGCTATGGGCCCCACTATTTCCTTACTTAACATCACAAAATAATTAATTTAACAACTCAGGGGCATTTTGGTAATTTTCCACTTCATTGAGAAATTGGGGTGTTACACATGTTGTATGGCCGAACCCCACTAAGGCATGTATTATGGACTTAGACATGGTTGGGACATTGGTTTGATTTGTTGATGTGTAATAAGGTAACGGAATCTCGAAAGCGGTGCGCGATCGGTGATTGATGTTTGGACGGAAAACCCAAGGACCCGGTATTTAGACATTGGTAGGATTCCTACCTCATTGAAAACCATGGATTATGTGTATGTGAATGTTTTACTTAAATTATTTTGGTATCAAATGGTATGTCTTAATGATGAGATTTTGAATGCTATGGTGTTTATTATTATTACATAGCATGTTGCACTTGCACCTCATGCATGGCATGGGAGGGATACTATGGAGTTGTGATACCTTGATGAGGATTTTCCATCAAGAGGGTACTTTGTGATTGTAATGCCTTGATGAGGATTTTCCATCAAGAGGGATACTATGTTTGAGATGTAACCAGAGTCCATGCTCCGTCGGGGCGACCGATAAACAAATGTGGGGATACCTTGATGTGCATTTTTCCATCAAGAGGGTACTTTGTGATTGTGATGCCTTGATGAGGATTTTCCATCAAGAGGGATACTATGTGATTGTGATACCTTGATGAGGCTTTTCCATCAAGAGGGATACTATGCGATTGTGAGACCTTGATGAGGGTTTTCCATCAAGAGGGATACTATATGATTGTGATAACTTGGTGAGGCTTTTCCATCAAGAGGGATACTTTGTGATTGAGATATCTTGTTGAGGATTTTTTATCAAGAGGATACTATGTGATGGTGATATGGATGATGGGTGGGACTCATGGCATATGACACCCATGGCATGGCATTGACTTGCATGGTTTTGATATTATTTATATCTATGTGTTTTCGTTATACTAATCCATGTGTTGACCCTACTCGGAGTACCTACTGGGCGCGTTGTCTAACGCCCTACTTCCACCTTAGATGATGACACAGGAAATGGACAAGGCGACAGACGTGATCGGAGCCAAGCGTAGGAGCTTGGAGGAGCTAGTTTTATTTACTTAAGTTTTATTTATAGAGATGTAATTTGAGTAACTTAGCTTGTTGGACTGTAATAATTCAGATTACTTGCTATGGTTTGGGCTTTCATTTTGGACATTTTAAATTGAGGTATTTATTAATTAAGTGATGTAATTCCTTGCTATCTAAAATTGGTAGGATAAGCTCTAATATAATTCTGCATTAAGTTTATTTTCTGCAAGCTTACTTTCTACGTATGAACTATTCTTCATGGCTTAGTCCACGCACACGTAGGGTTGACCAGTTAAAGGCTGGGCTTTGGAAGCTAGGACTTAGCTCGCGTCGTGACGTCCTGCTCTCTTGTCACTCTTTATTTAAAAAAAAAAAATAGACTCTGATTTTCGGCGTAGTGAGAAGGGGCGGGCGTTACATCCAAGTTGAGTTCCACTTGGTGTGAAACACATTTTAGGCTAGCTTAGTTATCCATATGTGATGTATAAGCCTAAGGATGGTCCACCTAAGGTTTGGGTTCCACGTAAGGTCATCTATGGCCAAATTACCTTCTGTGATTGCGATACACATGTTGATCCTTTGAGTCTTTCATGCTTCAATCAACACTTGAGTCTTGAGTCTTGAGCTTCTTCTCTTCAAGGCATTGCTTCACCTAAGTCATGGAATTGACAAACAAGTGACTTGACAAGATGAGACACTAGCAATCTCCCCCTTTGTCAATTAGTGACAAAACCTAAAGTTAAATAAATATAGACTGAATATACATCCCATCCCAATTATACATCATTTGAACACATTATACATTATACAAAAAATGACACATGAACAAAACTTGATATCATATTTTTGCTTAGCTTGCTTTATCTTCAAAACCTGTAAGCACACAAGCAAGCTACGAAGAACTAACAGATCATTAGTAGGGTTAGTTCAAACATAAACATGTATCCGTGGATTAAACATATAAACTCCCCCATACTTCATGATCAAGCTCAAGCTCTATACCAAGCTTTCCAAGCTATGACTTCAAATTTTCTCTTCTCCTATCTTTCGAAATCCCGAACATCAATTAAATCTCCCCCATACACCAAGCTTCCCAAGCTAAATGAAGCTTGCAATCTCTCCCCCATAATCATTAGTCTCTACTAATTTCTCCCCCACTTTGTCAGTAATTGACAAAGGCTGATCAAGCACATATTTTGTGCTTCCCCAAACTTCATAGCCAAGCATACATTGCATTCAAACCATTAAAATAATCATGAATTCATATTGACAAACAAATTATTCAATACACATGTTGAGCACTAAAATATTACATTTTTATCCTTGATTATTGGACTAGTTAGCCTTGAGTTTGTATATATCAATTGTATTTAATGTCATTTTCTAGTTTTGTAGATAAAAATGGAAAGTTCAGGTAAATAATCTCAAAACAGTGGATAATTGCAAGTTTAGAGCTTAAATTGGAAGACATAGAATTTGTATGATTAATTTCACTCTGCTTTAAGGGTTTTCATGTAAATTGGTTAGTCTAAAACCATCTATGGGAGTCTAGATTAAATCAATATCTTAGATTTTAAAGTGGTGAAGTTAATTATTAAAATTCTGAAAAAAGGAACATGCAATTTAAGAGGCAAAGGCTGTAATTCATGATCCATGGGCCAGAGATCCACTTCAATTGGGCTAAGCTAAGTTTTACAGGCCACAATTGGCCCATGCCACATGCAGTCCATGCACATATGACAAATGGGCCAGGCCAATGTGCACTTCAAAGTCCAACAAAGGCCCAAGTCCTCAAGCTCAATTCCAAGATCCACTGGAGGATCATTTCCTCATTTATAGATCCAAAGTCTAAGCCCATACCATTCACATGCCCAAAGCCTTGTCCATTTGAATTCCATCTCCACCATCTGTTATCCATCTTAAATCCTAACCACACATCTCATGCAACAAATTTTGGTAAACCCTAAAGCCACCATTTCATTTCCATCACATACATTTATCATCTTCGATCTAGGCCATCTAATTCACCCATCATCATGATCAACCCTTCAATGTTAAACCTCCATTAAGAAACTTACCTTTTATAAATTTATTTTGACCAAATTACCTTAGAGCCATTAGATCTAGATCTCATTCAATCATAGCCATTCATCCATAAATCCCTACATTTAGATAACCTTGCACCCCAAGCAACTCCATCCTATCCATGCGCATATGCCATGTCATGTACAAATCATACACTCAATCCGAAACACTCCACACGATTTTCTCACCAAAAATTCTCCATGCACTTAGACCAATACCCATCTAGATACACTCCCAAAATCCAAAACACCTCATCTCCAAATCATCTACACCTCACATAATTTTCCCATATTTTGTCCACCTTATTCAAAATCTCCATGTAGTCAATCCTCCATATCATCTACTTCATCTCATCCATTCATTCACTCAAACTTTAGATCCCGTCCATTCATTGCATTGCATTAAAATCCTAAACACATGCAAAATTAGCCCATGCCCTATCTTCTCTCCTAAATCCCAATTTTCTCTCATCCTTTGCTTAACCATCAAGCCAACCTCAATCGCAAGCAACAAAATTCGAGTATGCCCTATAAACCCTACCTTTTCACTTCAAATCCCATCCATCCACCTTTAAATGAGATCTAATCTTAATCCTGCATTAATCATTTAACCCAGATTTAATCCCCACCATCCATTCATTCCTGGAGCCTATAAAGCACAACATGAAATGCGAATTTGACCTGGAGCGCAAGAGGACCAAAGGCTGGGGAGAAAAGACAAGAAGACAAGAGCACCATTCGAATTTACAAAGTAAGAGTTGTAATTTTTTTTTATTTTGTCACTCTTGTATCTAATTTATAGTGTCTATACTGAATTCTTCCATGAAATAAATACAAAATATTCTTTTAGAACCCTGAAAAATCAAATTTTCAGATCTCCTTGATGATTGTTTAGATTTTATTTTAAAATTTATTTTTACATAATTAATTTGACATGAAATAGTTAGACCTTAGGTTGTTAGTGTTAAATCTAAGTTAATCAGGCTCGATTGTGAAATTAAACATTATAAATTCTTAACTTTAATGATGGACATGAATTGATATTTGGACTTTTATGCGAATTTTAGATCTAGGTTTTCTATTTGTTTATACATTTTGGGTGATGAACGGTCTATTCCAATAACCAACATTTAAATTATGCATTCATTTATTCTTTAATTTACATTATTTGTCAATTTATTTACTGTCTTTAGTTACATTAGTCACTTTGTATGTCTGTTGTTTAAAACTTGTTCAATTTATGTTTTTATTGTAAATCTTATATGTTTATTTTTAAATTCTTTAATTCTTTGTATCAAAACACTCTTTCTCACAAATTTCACCTAAGTGTGGAGATGTGTTATATTGACTTAAAACATGTGATTTAATTTGAGAATAAGATTAACAGTTTAGCTCACTAATTTAAATACAAAAGGACATAGATTTGATTCTTAACAATAATTTAAATTTAATTCAAAAATCTTATTTTGTTAATTTTACAAGTTAGATATAAATTGGGTAAAGATTTTGATTTTAGATCTAAGATTTATTAAAATCAAAGTGTTAGAGTTCTTTGATTTACACAATTGATTTCTATTTTCTTGGAAATATATCGTTTTAAAGGGATGGTGATTTAATTTAAGTGCATATATTTTGTGATTTTCCGTTGCGTTCGACCTCGCACTCTAACTGCTATAATATAAATGGTTCGTACACTTGAGAGTTATTAATGTAAAATTTGATAGCAACACATGAGCAAATATAAGAAATAACCATGGCATCACATAACAAGGAAAGAGAGAGAGATAAACATGACATTAACAACCCATTGCATTGATAATCAAACCATTATCATTCCATGCAATAAGAGGGTTTTAATCATTACATGCCAAAAAAGTAAAGTTTTTAAAAAACAATAAAGGAAAAACTATCCAAAGCAAGGCCAATTGGAGGGGAGGAGGAGCGATGAGGATCAATGTCATCCTTGTTGCAGGGCACGGTAGAGAGAAGGCCCTGGATGGATTCCTTCACATAGTTCACGAAGGCATCAAACTTGGCTTCCAAACTGCCTATCTTTAAGAGGTCGAAGGCGACCCTGAAGAAATCTTTGATTGAGAAGGTCGAAGTCAGGTTCTTTATATATTTCCCATACTGCTTCTGTGTCCCTTGGAGTAGAGGGAGCTGGAGTCGATTTCGCGCCACATATCTGCTCAAACAAAGCCTTCCCAAAAGACTTTCTAATAGTAATCTCATCGATTGGCCGGAGAACCTTCGGCACATCTCCCATGGAGGGTTGCACTCCAAACTGTGGGGCTATCCGATACATTAGGTACTAGAAAGGAGGATGACTAGACATGGTAGACCTAATATACTTTCCAATGGTCTGGCACATGAGCTTCGACAATCAAAATTTCTTCCCTGTCGCGACTGCATACATGTGAACCAAAATAATCTGGTTTAAGTCTTCTCGATTCCCATGCCTTGGGTAGGCATACTCTGGGAGCATATCCCCTTTCATGAGCCAGAAACCTTTCCTCCATACAATTTTCTTCCCTTTTCATAAAATTTATTCAAATATTTTTCGTTTGTCTTGCTCTCTCATCTCAAACTTGTCATGCACAATGGGCATGTATCCATTTGGACCATGGGTATCTCAAGTAATTCTACAACCAGAGGAGGACCAAAGTCTACAGGCTCATTATTGAGGAAGTACAACCGAAACCAATTTGATGATGGACATGAATTGATATTTGGACTTTTACGTAAATTTCAGATATAGATTTTGTATTTGTTTATACATTTTGGGTGATGAACGGTCTATTCCAATAACCATCCTTTAAATTATGCATTTATTTATTCTGTAATTTACATTATTTGTCAATTTATTTTATGTCCTTAGTTACATTAGTCACTTTGTATGTCTGTTGTATAAAACTTGTTGAATTTATGTTTTTATTGTAAATCTTATATGTTTATTTTTAAATTCTATAATTCTTTGTATCCAAACACTCTCTATCACAAATTTCACCTAACTAAGGGTGGAGATGTGTTAATTTGACTTTAAAACATGTGATTTTAATTTGAGATTAAGATTACCATTTTACTTCATTAATTTAAATAAAAAAGGACATAGATTTGATTCTTAACAATAAATTGGATTTAATCCAAAAATCTTATTTTGTTAATTTCACAAGTTAGATATAAATTGGGTAAAGATTTTGATTTTAGATCTAAGATTTATTAAAATGCAAGAGTTAGAGTTCTTTGATTTACGCAATTGATTTGTATTTTCTTGAAAATATATCTTTTTAAAGTGATGGTGATATAATTTTAGTGCATATATTTTGTGATTTTCCGTTGTGTTCGACCTTGCACTCAAACTGCTATAAAATAAATAGTTCGTACGCTTGCGAGTTATAAATGTAAAATTTGACAACAACACATGATTAAATACAAGAAATTATCATGGCATCACATACAAGGAAGGAGAGATAGATAAACATGACATTAACAACCCATTGCATTGATAATCAAACCATTATCATTCCATGCAATGAGAGGGTTTTAATAATTACATGCCAAAAAAATAAAGTTTTTCAAAAACAACAAAGGCAAAACTATCCTAGCAGGGCCAACTAGAGGGGAGGAGGAGCGACGAGGATCATTGTCATCCTTGTTGCAGGACATGGCAGAGAGAAGGCTCTAGATGGATTCCTTCACATTGGTCGCCAAGGTATCAAACTTGGCATCCAATCTGGCTTCCAAGGCACTGTGTCTTGCAAACTGCCTATCTTTAAGAGCTAGACGGTGATCCTGAAGAAATCTTCGACTGAGAGGGTCGAAGTCAGGTTCTTCATCTATTTCCCCTACTACTTCTGTTTCCATTGGAGTGGAGGGAGCTGGAGTCGATTTCACGCCACATATCTGCTCAAACAAAGCCTTCCCGAGAGACTTTCTGATGGCAGTCTCATCGATTGGCCGGAGAACCTTCGGCACATCTTCCTTGAAGGATTGCACTCCAAAGTGTAGGGCTATCCGATACATTAGGTAGCAGAAAAGAGGATGACTAGACATGGTAGACCTAATATACTTTCCAATGGTTTGGCACATGAGGTTAGGCAATCAAAATTTCTTCCAAGTCGCGACTGCATACATGTGAATCAACATGAACTGGTTTAGGTCTCCTCCATTCCCATGCCTTTGGTAGGCGTACTCTGGGATCATATCCCCTTTCATGAGCCAGATTCCTTTCCTCCATACAATTTTCTTCCATTTTTCATAAGATTTATTCACATATTTTCGTTTGTCTTGCTCTTTCGTCTCAAACTTGTCATGCACAATGGGCAAGTATCGATTTTGGACCATGGTTATCTCAAGTAATTTTGCAACCTGAGGAGGAACAAAGCCTACAAGCTCATTATTGAGGAAGCACAATTGAAACCAATTTGATGATGGACATAAATTGATATTTGGACTTTTACGCGAATGTCAAATCTAGGTTTTGTATTTGTTTATACATTTCGAGTGATGAACTGTTATTCCAATAACCAACCTTTAAAATATGCATTTATTTATTTTGTAATTTACATTATTTGTCTATTTATTTACTGTCTTTAGTTACATTAGTTACTTCGTATGTATGTTGTATAAAACTTGTTCAATTTATTTTTTTATTGTAAATCTTATATGTTTAATTTTAAATTCTTTAATTCATTGTATCCAAACAATCTTTTACAAATTTCACCTAACTAAGGGTGTAAATGTGTTATTTTGACTTTAAAGCATATGATTTTAATTTAAGATTAAGATTAACAATTTAGTTCACTAATTTAAATACTAAAGGACATAGATTTGATCATTTTTTATTACAAAACTGACAAGCTACATTAAATGCATCATTATATACAAAATTGAGGATTAACTGACCCAAAAATTAGGGGTAAATATGTAATATTTCAATGCTCAACAACTAATCCCTCTAATGATTTTCCAGTGTTGCTTGCTTATGTACTTGAACAGGAAAATGAAATGAAGCAAGCTGAACAAGAATATGCAAAGACCCATAGTCTTGTTTTCTATTCGAATATGTACATGTAAACAATGTAATATTTTTTGTATTCAAATGTGTTGTAATAAGAGTGGGATTGTAAATGGGTTAGCTTATAGGTTTTGTCATGAAATTGACCAAGGGGGGATTGTTAGTGCCTCGGCTTGGCCAAGTCCCTGTGTTTATCAATTCCATGACTCGGAAAGAAGCACGTGCTGAAAGCTTGAAGACTCAAGATGATCAAGAGTAAAGATCATGCTCCACCGGATTAAAGCTCATCGTTATGGGAATCACAAGATAGGTATGTTGGCCATAAATGACCTTAGGTGGTACCCACACCCTAAAGAGGACTATCCCTAGGTTTAGTGGAACAAATGATTAAATCATAAAAATCCTAGAGAGGAAAGTTGACAGTGAATTGTCAGCTCAACCAATCTTTTCTCACCGACCTCTCGGTGAAGTAAGGATCGACCCATCGTGGTCAAAGACTAGTCGACCTGAATGACATTAGGTTCTGGAACATTAAACTCTCATTCTGTGAATGCCTCTGATCGAGAGTCTCGTATGCATCGACCCCTCGATGAAAGCCTAAAACGACCTCTTGTGGTCAATGACTTGTCGGTCAAGATGTTGAGTTCTGAAACCTTGAACTCATATCGACTTTCGAAGAAATAGACATATCGGCAATTAAAGACCGATCGAGAGTACCAGGACCGACCCCTCGGTATTGGGCGACAGGTCATTCTGGGTAACATGTTTTTAGAGATGAAACTACTGTCAAGCATGTTTTGCACCAGAACGACCCTCTCGTATGGACTGACCCTTCGGTACCATAAGTGTCGACCCATAAGCGACAACGACATTTCGACCAAAAAAGAATATTACCGTTGGAAGTGCATTTAATGCACAACGGTCGAAAATGTAACAGTAACATTTCTAGTCACCAACCCCTCAATGTGACCAACCTATCGGTACATTACCATTACTTCAACAGGTTGCCTTCACTAGATAAACCAATATTTATGCAACCAGTTGGTATCCTTCAGACGGATCAGTTGGACCCTCATCTCTACTAGTGAGCTTAAACAAGGGCCAACTGAAGGATCACTCTCTCTCTCGTGCTTGCACTAAGGGAATCAAATGCAACCAATAAAATGGATTGAGTTGTGAGAGAGAAAGGAAAGATGATGAAAACTCATAAACAACCAATCTGAGGATTGAATTTGAAAGTGAGAAGGAGAGAACCATAAACTAGGAAGCCTTTGGTATAACCAGTTTCTTTGTCAGCCTGGACTGTGATTGCGAAACTACAGCTAAGGGGCGGAGCGTCGGCATACATGGGTGGGACTTCGAAGAAGCACCCATTAGAAGAGAGAGCTTCAAAGGAAAGTGCTTCTTGGTTTTAATTTCCTTTTAAAACCTTTGTTCTGGAGTGGATTAAGGGGAGGTACCCCGAAACCACTATAAAAAATTCTAGAGCGGTGTCTCCAGCACAGAGGTGGGTGGAACTTCAAGCCAAATGGATATGTGGAATTCTTATTCGATAGTGGTGGGTGAAATTGTAACAACCAGATTTTTCAATGCATAAATATATTGGATTTTGTCTATTTAAATTGTTAAATTGATTGAATTTAAGATTTATGGATGAAATGGACCTTAGATGGGTAAAGGAGTTGGGTCAATAACCCAATTAAGATCCAATGGATCATGGTTAGGATTTGATTTGAAAGTAATTGGGTAAATGTGATTAATTGGGCCAATTGCCCAATTGGGACCCAATGGGTCATAGATGAGCTGATTTTAGGTAAATCGGTAAGGCTTCATTAATTGGGAAGTGAGTTCAAGGGAATGAGTTCAAATGAATTAAGGCATGTGTTGAAGATGAGTTAAAATGGAAGATGAAGAGACTTCCATCTCAAGTGAGTTGGATGGGGAGGTGGAGAGTTTCCATCTCAATGGATGGAACTCCATGCACACGTTGGAAGGCCAAGGGTCTTCTTGATTTGGCCAAGAGACTCCTGTAAACGCCCCACCCTTTTTCACTCGCTTTCCAAACATCAGAGTCTATTTTTTTAAAAAAAAATTAGCAGAGTGAGCGAGAGCGGGACGTCACGACACGAGTTAAGTCCGAACTTCTAAAGTCCGACCCTTAATTGGCCAACCATTCGTGTGCATGGACTAAGTCCATAAAAATGATTCACACGTACTAATATATATACACATGCGGAATATAACATAAACTGCGGATTATAATAGAACCTAACTCTATTCCATTTTAGATAGCAAAGTACTTTGTCACTTAACCAAATTACTTTGAATTAAATATCCAAAATAAACCATTTAAACCATAACAAAATTATCTAAATTATTACATGCCGCATTCTAACTACTCAAATTACAAGTCCATGAGTAACTTAAATAAAATAACATTAACATATCCAAGCTCCTATGCTTGGCTCCGTTCACAATCATCGCTTCCTTCATTTCCTGTGTCATTCACTAGGGTAGAAGTAGGGCGTTAGAACAACGCGCCCAGTAGGAATTTCAAGTAAGGCTAACACATGGGTTAGTACCAAAAATCATATCAATAACATAGTACCAAAACCATATAAAAACAATGCCATGTCATGATGTCAAATGCAATGAGTCCCACCCATCACAAACACATATAACCTCTTGATGGGATTCTCATCATCAAGGTATCCCCACAGTGGTCTTTCGGACACCCCGATGGAGTGTAGCCTCCGGTTACCTCTTGATGGAAAATGCACATCAAGGTATCCCCACAGTGGCCTTTTGGACGCCTCGATGGAGTGTGCCCTCCGGTTACAAATATCCCTCCCATGCCATGCATGAGATGTATATGTCCATATGCTACGTAATAGAATACTCATAGCATTAAAAACTTCATATTTGTAACATATAATTTTTACAACATAAACCATCAAAATAAGAAGTTAAACCATATTAGATAACCATGGTTTCAAAGAGGCAGAATCCTACCAAAGATCACTCAAATGTCCTTGCTTCTTAAACCAGCAACCGCTCACGATCTTGCACCGTTTGTGAGTTCCCGTCACCTTGTTACATATCAACAAGTCAAACCAATATCCCATTTGATTTCCAATTAAGTCTAAGTTCATCAACACAACCTTGTGGGGTTCGGCCATACACTATGGCTGAACCTCACCCACTTGAATTTGGTCCCTTTTTGGATTTAACCAATCACTTCCAAGTAACCATTTTAAAAACTCTAAGTCCACCAAATACAACTTTGTGGGGTTCGGCTATACACTATGGCCAAACCTCACTTATTTGGTTTTAGTCCCTCCTTTGAGTTCTTTGATCTTTTAACTTAGGACGTCCAATCACACAATCCATTAATCTAACCATTCATACATTTAACCATCTAACACACATAACAACCTAAGTCCATAAAATTCCTTAGTGGGGTTCCGCCATACAAAATGGTCGAAACTCACTCCCTTGGTTTTGTGCTCATCTTTTCAATCCTTTGATCTTTAAGTTAGATACAAGATCATGCTCTCTTTGATTCATACATCTAATCACTTATACCATAATTGTTTATCATTGATAACCATTTAAGGCTACCAAACATTCCCCATGTGGTTCGGCCATACACCATGGCCGAACCCATGGTCCATCATTTTCACCTATTTACACCTTGATACCATTTAAATTGATTAATATCCTTATTTCCTCCTTCAAAACCCTTTAAAAAAAGAACTTAACATACATCTATAATTTTCATGCTTTGAAACCCATTAAAACTATTAACCAACTTCCATGGTTTTCATGATCCAACTGCATCTAAGTCCATCCACAATATATCCATTTTAAACCTTTTAACAACATGAATAACCTTTCATGGGGTTCGGCCATACACCATGGCCGAACCCTATGATTCATAATCTTCTCTTAAAATCATTCCTTCAAGCGTATAATCCTTTGATGGGTTCGGCCATACATCATGGCCGAACCTCATCAACCCCTTTTTATTCTCAATGGTTATTGTATATACCCTTTAGGGTTTGGCCATGCAATGGCCGGATTATGTTCCTTGTCCATCTTACTTAATAAAAATTTATCGAGCACTTACCGATTCCGCGACTCCTCCGATTTTCCTTCTCTCCTTCTTGCTCCTACTTGTTCTTCCGATCCTTTCCTTCCTTAGCCTCTTCCTCCTTCCTTCTTAATCCTTTGGCTGAGAGTGAGAACTTGAGAGAGAGAGAGAGTGTGTTCGGCCTTGAGTGATAGGAAGAGAACCTTGAGATGAAGCTCTAAATCTTTTGTCTTGAAGAGTGGTCGGCCAAGAGAGGGTTTGAGGGAGAGAAAACAGCCAGGAGGGAGAGGGAGAGAGTGAGATGAAAATCCAATTTGTTTTGTTCCAATGAGGTGGTCGGCCAAAGGTGATGCCTTTTGGTAAAACCTTTTGTGTAACTCCCATTTTCATTACTTCCCTCCTTAGTGCTCCACTTCGGGGTTTCATCCATGAGATGAAACTCCCAAGGCTCCAACAATGTTTCTTGTCTTGGCTTGTGTAACAACACAAAACCGCCACCTTTCCATTCAATTCCCATTTGGGAGTTTCATCCATGAGATGAAACTCCATGGCTCTAACGGTGTGCCTTATCTTGGCTTGTGTAACAACACAAAACCGCCACCTTTCCATTTAATTCCCATTTGGGAGTTTCATCCATGAGATGAAACTCCATGGCTCCAACGGTGTGCCTTGTCTTGGCTTGTGTAACAACACAAAACCGTCACCTTTCCATTTAATTCTCCATTTGGGAGTTTCATCCATGAGATGAAACTCCATGGCTCCAACGTGTATGCCATTGTTTGAATTTTGAAACAACAAATCACCTTCATATTCACACTTCACTCACTTGAGATGAATATCCCCATAACTTCCCATCCAACTCATTTAACTCAACTCACCTCTTTAACTCAAGTCATTTAATTAACTTGAATCAACTCAATTATTTGATTCCATTTCCAACTCAAATCAGCCCCAACCTAATTAAGCTTGGACTCACTTGGTGGTCAACCAAGTCAAACATGACCCATTGGGTCCCAATTGGGCATTTTGACCCAATTAACAATCTTGACCTAATTGAATGCATCTTACCCATTTATTTCAATTGCAACCATATCCACAATTCATTGGGTCTTAATTGGGCAATTGACCAAACACTTTACCCATCTAAAGTCCATATCCAATAATTCAAAAATTAAATGGGCAAATTTCATATATATTAATAACTTGAAAATCTGGGGTGGTACAACTCCTTGGTCAGATACAAGTCATAAAGAGAGGAAGAGAGAGGGATTGGGCAGGTATACAAGGGGGCACACTCCACCCCTTGGCCGAATTTTATCCTTGGAACAAAAGGATCTCTCATCTTCTTCTCTATCTCTGTCTCCATCTCTACACCTAGAGGATCAGTGAAGCACCAAGGAAGGAGAAGGACTAAGGAGGAATTCAAAGCAAAAAGAAACGAAGGAGACGGGAAAGAAGGTAAAGTTCTATGTTTCATAGTATTAGATTAAGACTAAGGGAAACCATAGATTTGGCTGATCTTATGGGTTCCATATTGGACTTCAAGGGGCTGGCCAAACTATTATAGGGCCATGAAGTTGGACATCCCTTCAGAAAGTGGATACGTGGTCAAATACAAACAATCTAAGGAATGGATCCAAAACCTTGCTGAAATGGTTTAAATGATTGGAATGATTATGAATAGATCCGAACTTTGGATAGTGAGAAGAGTAAATTCAACTGAGAGTTTCATGATGACGATAACCATGTACAGGAATGATAAGAAGTGGATTTCATGAAAAAGGTCGAGTCAAATAATCAAACAAAAGAGACTGACAAATAAGTCAGTCGACTGAATCCCTAATTCAGTCGACTGAACTGGTCTGCCTGAAGACAGAAAACCATTTCTGGCAGTTTCAGCCGACTGAACCTTGTGATTCAGTCAAGTGAAATAGGTCTGGAATAAAATATAAGGGATTTAATGGGGTTCAACCGACTGAATAGAGGATTCAGCTGACTGAACATAGAAGTATCGAAGAAGTAAAATGATCTGACGTGTTTCAGCCAACTGAATCTATGATGCAGTCGACTGAATTATTACTTATCAAACACGGAAATCGTTGGTTGAGGATTCAGCCGACTGAATCATGGATTCAATCGACTGAATCTATACTGGCTGAACACAGAGTTAATCTGATCCAAAGTCAGCCGACTGAATCTGTGATTCAATCGACTGAAAGGGGTTTGACCGAGGATACAAAGGGTTTGACTCAGAGTCAGCCGACTGAATCTGTGATTCAGTCGACTGAAAGGTTAGCGAGTCAAGGAATAACAATACTAAGTTGGGTTTCACTCGACTGAAAGTCTGCGGCAAGGCAGAACACTGTAGCCGAGCGTGATTCAGCCGACTGAAATGAAAAGTCAATTTTTTATTTGATGGTTCCAGAAACCTCAGTCTAACTGGAAGGATGTAAGTGCTGATTTAATGTAAATGGATAATTAAATTGATTATTGTATACGATTGAATTCATTAAGGTAAAGAGAGTTCCCAAATGGGTTGCAATTCGTTTCGATGTGATCGTTGAACATGGTATTCACAAAAACAGCAAGGATACTGTGTTGGACTTTGGTGGGATTCCTACCTTGTTGAGATGCATATGGATCTTATATGTTACTGGTTTTTATTTCAGTACAATGTTTATTTCGGTAAATCAAATGGTATAAGTTTTATGAACTGAATTTCAATATGATTTGATATGAAATGTCATTTTTGCATTCATGATCTCATGCATGGCATATGAGGGAGTATATGGGACAGCAAGCTGAGTTATGAGCTGTCCGGACATGACTTGGGGCTTGAGACTAGCTTGCAAGAAGCTATGTGAACCATTGATATGTTGGCCTTGTCCGGGATTGCTAGATAGGGGTACGGCGTAATTTGGGCCAAAGAGCTCTGGCGTAACTAGTCCAAAAATCTTCGCAGATGGAGGAGTCCACGCTCCATCGGTAATTCTGATTAACACACGAGCGGAGGTATAACAGTGACCTGGTGGTGCTGTCACAAAACACTGCAGACGTAAATGGCGAATGGAACACCTTGATATGGTTTCATTATATCAAGGAAAATGTTGTTATAACTTGTATGGTGTTTGATATGGAGATTGGGTGTGGGATCATTGATATATGACACCCATGACATGACACATACATTTGCATGATTTGAATATGATTATCATGCGCTGTTTTTGGTACTATGATATGTTTACAGTTTTGGCATGATGATTTTATTCTGATTTTTATATTGATCCTATGTGTATAACCTTATTTGGAATTCCTACTGGGCGCGTTGACTAACGCCCTACTTCTACCCTTTAGATGATGGAACAAGGAATGGAAAGGACAATGAACGTGAAAGAAGTCAAACTTAGGAGCTTGGGCAGGTTATGTTTATTATTACATAATTGATTTTGGAACAATATATTTGTGATAATTTAGCATTTTGGGATTGTAATAACTTAGTTTATTTTGCTATGGTTTGATGATGATTTCGATGTTCAAGTTTTAGTTAATTTAATAGTGATTGGCTTCCTTGCTTGTTAATAATCGTGGATATGGATAGTGTTCCATTCATATAATAATTCCTCAGTTAAATTAATAAGCGTGTGAACTATTTTAGTGGAGTTGGTCCACGCACACGTATTTGTTGACCAGTTAAGGGACGGGTTTGGAAACCCGGACTTAGCTCGCATCGTGACGTTCCCGTTCTCTCACTCTTTATTTAAAAAAAATATATATATACTCTGATTTTCAGTGAGTGAAAAAGGGCAGGGCGTTATAGAAATTCCCAGCCGATTGAGTGAGGTGGAATTCCTACTATAATTGTGAGGGTGTAAGTCCCCACTTAGTGGATTTTGGGGATAGCTCAAGGTTGAAAGAGTCCTAACAGTGGATGTAGGTTGGCTAACCGAACCACTTTAAATTGGTCTTGTGGTGTTTGATCTATGTGTGTTTGTATTTAGTATTTAAGTACTCTTCTTAACACACATCACTTTGCATATTGATTATCTCATTTTACACATTTCGCACAAGCATTGATAATCAAAGTTTATGTAAAGGGTCATAATTTTAGTGTGATCGTTTAATGAGATTATCACACTAAACAAATCTATTGATAAACATTCCGCTGCACTTTAAATCAAGAAATTTATAAACACCATTAAAAATTGGATTGACCTATTCAACCCCCCCCCCTCCTCTAGGGTCAATCAGGTTGTTCTAGCACCCGTGTAAATGGTACTTTCACATATATTTTGTGATTTTCCGTTGCGTTCGACCTCGCACTCTAACTGCTATATTATAAATGGTTCGTGCGCTTGCGAGCTATAAATGTAAAATTCGACAACAACACATAAGCAAATATAAGAAATAACCATGGCATCCCATAACAATGAAAGAGAGGGAGATAAACATGACATTAACAACCCATTACATTGATAATCAAACCATAATCATTCCATGCAATAAGAGGGTTTTAATAATTACATGCCAAAAAAGTAAAGTTTTTTTTTTAAAAAAAAAAAGCAAAACTATCCTAAGCATGGCCAACTATAGGGGAGGAGGAGAGACGAGGATCAGTGTCATCCTTCTGCAAGACATGGCAGGACAAGGCTCTGGATGGATTCTTGCGCATAGGTCGCCAAGGCATCAAACTTTGCTTCCAATCTGGCTTCCAAGGCACTGTGTCTTGCAAAATGCCTATCTTTAAGAGCTCGGAAGATATCCTCAAGAAATGTTCCACTGACGGGATTGAAGTTAGGTTCTTCATCTGTTTCCCCGACAACTTCTGTTTCCTTTGGAGAGGAGGGAGTTGGAGTCGATTTCACGCCACATATCTGTTCAAATAAGGCCTTCCCAAGAGACTTTCTGATGGAAGTCTCATCGATTGGCCGGAGAACCTTCAGTACTTCTCCCTTTGAGGGTTGCACTCCAAAGTGCAGGGCTATTCGATACAATAGGTAGCAGAAAGAAGGATGACTAGACATGGTAGACCTAATATACTTTCCAATTGTCTGGCACATGAGATTAGGCAATCAAAATTTCTTCCCAGTCGCGACTGCATACATGTGAACCAACATGAATCGGTTCAGGTCGTCTCGATTCCCATGCCTTGGGTAGGCGTACTCTAGGAGCATATCCCCTTTAGTGGGCCAGATTCCTTTCCTCCACACAATTGTCTTCCCTTTTTCATAAAATTTATTCACATATTTTCGTTTGTCCTGCTCTCTCGTCTCAAACATATCATGCACAATGGGCAAGTATCTATTCTGGACCATGGGTATCTCAAGTAATTCAGCAACCATAAGAGGACCAAAGTCTACAGGGTCATTATTGAGGAAGTACAACCGAAACCAATTTGATGATTGACATGAATTGATATTTGGACTTTTATGTGAATTTCAGATCTAGGTTTTGTATTTTTTTTTATACATTTGGGTAATGAACGGTCTATACCAATAACCAACCTTTAAATTATGCATTTATTTATTATGTAATTTACATTACTTGTCAATTTATTTATATCTTTTGTTACATTAGTCACTATGTATGTCTGTTATAGAAAACTTGTTCAATTTATGTTTTTATTGTAAATTTTATATGTTTATTTTGAAATTCTTTAATTATTTGTATCCAAACACTTTCTCTCACAAATTTCACGTGGCTAAGGCTGGAGATGTGTTAATTTTGACTTTAAAACATGTGATTTTAATTTGAGATTAAGATTAACATTTTAGTTCACTAATTTAAATACAAAATGACATAGATTTGATTCTTAACAATAAATTAGATCTAAGTCAAATATCTTATTTTGTTAATTTTACAAGTTAGATATAAATTGGGTAAATATTTTGATTTTAGAACTAAGATTTATTAAAATCCAAGTGTTACAGTTCTTTGATTTACACAATTGATTTCTATTTTCTTGGGAATATATCTTTTTAAAAGGATACTGATTTAATTTTAGTGCATATATCTTGTGATTTTCCATAGCATTTGACCTCGCACTCTAACTGCTATATTATAAATGGTTGGTGCGCTTGCGATCTATAAATGTAAAATTCGACGACAACACATGAGCAAATATAAGAAATAACCATGGCATCACATAACAATGAAAGAGAGAGAGATGAACATGACATTAACAACCCATTGCATTGATAATCAAACCATAATCATTCCATGCAATAAGAGGGTTTTAATAATTACATGCCAAAAAAGTAAAGTTTAAAAAAAAAAAACAAACGCAAAACTATCCTAAGCATGGCCAATTATAGGGGAGGAGGAGAGACGAGGATCAGTGTCATCCTGCTGCAGGACATGGCAGAGACAAGGCTGTGGATGGATTCTTGCGCATAGGTCGCCAAGGCATCAAACTTTGCTTCCAATCTGGCTTCCAAGGCACTGTGTCTTGCAAACTGCCTATCTTTAAGAGCTCGAAAGAGATCCTCAAGAAATCTTCGACTGACGGGGTCGAAGTCAGGTTCTTCATCTGTCTCCCCGATAGCTTCTGTTTCCTTTGGAGAGGAGGGAGTTGGAGTCGATTTCATGCCACATATCTGCTCAAACAAGGCCTTCCCAAGAGACTTTCTGATGGAAGTCTCATCAATTGGTCGGAGAACCTTCAGCACTTCTCCCTTTGAGGGTTGCACTCCAAAGTGCAGGGCTATTCAATAAAATAGGTAGCAGAAAGAAGGATGACTAGACATGGTAGACCTAATATACTTTCCAATTGTCTGGCACATGAGGTTAGGCAATCAAAATTTCTTCCCAGTCGCGACTGCATACATGTGAACCAACATGAATTGGTTTAGGTCTCCTCGATTCCCATGCCTTGGGTAGGCATACTCTAGGAGCATATCCCCTTTAGTGGGCCGGATTCCTTTCCTCCACACAATTGTCTTCCCTTTTTCATAAAATTTATTCACATATTTTCGTTTGTCCTGCTCTCTCGTCTCAAACATATCATGTACAATGGGCAAGTATCTATTCTAGACCATGGGTATCTCAAGTAATTCAGCAACCATAAGAGGACCAAAGTCTACAGGCTCATTATTGAGGAAGTACAACCGAAACCAACTTGATGATTGACATGAATTGATATTTGGACTTTTACTTGAATTTCAGATCTAGGTTTTGTATTTTTTTTATACATTTTGGGTGATGAATGGTCTATACCAATAACCAACCTTTAAATCATGCATTTATTTATTATGTAATTTACATTACTTGTCAATTTATTTACTATCTTTTGTTACATTAGTCACTATGTGTGTCTGTTATATAAAACTTGTTCAATTTATGTTTTTATTGTAAATTTTATATGTTTATTTTGAAATTCTTTAATTATTTGTATCCAAACACTTTCTCTCACAAATTTCACGTGGCTAAGGCTGGAGATGTGTTAATTTTGACTTTAAAACATGTGATTTTAATTTGAGATTAAGATTAACATTTTAGTTCACTAATTTAAATACAAAATGACATAGATTTGATTCTTAACAATAAATTAGATCTAATTCAAATATCTTATTTTGTTAATTTTACAAGTTAGATATAAATTGGGTAAATATTTTGATTTTAGATCTAAGATTTATTAAAATCCAAGTGTTACAGTTCTTTGATTTACACAATTGATTTCTATTTTCTTGGGAATATATCTTTTTAAAAAGGATGCTGATTTAATTTTAGTGCACATATATTGTGATTTTCCATTGCGTTTGACCTCGCACTCTAACTGCTATATTATAAATGGTTCCTACGTTTGTGAGTTATAAATGTAATATTTGACAACAACACATAAGCAAATATAAGAAATAACCATGGCATCACATAACAATGAAAGAGAGAGAGATAAACATGACATTAACAACCCATTCCATTGATAATCAAACCATTATCATTCAATGAGATAAGAAGGTTTTAATAATTACAGGACAAAAAGGTAAGTTTTTCAAAAAAAAGAAAGGAAAATCAATACTAAGCATGGCCAACTGGAGGGGATGAGGAGCGACGAGGATCATTTCATTGCTGCAGGACATGACAAAGAGAAGGCTCGGGAAAGATTCCTTTGTAGCACCCCGCCCTTTTCACTCTAAAAATCAGAGTTTATTTTTTTTTATAATAATAATAAACAAGTGATCAGGGCGGGATGTTATAGTTGGTATCAGAGCGAAACGGGAAGATTGAATCTTTCGAAATAAGAATAAGACGGTTTCATGTCTTACTGACTGATAAGAATCCCAACTGAGCGACTCTTCGGAGTCCGCTGACTGGGGGCAGGATTAATTTACGTCGTTAGACTCAGACTGAACATTCAATCTGAGAAGAACAATGAAAGATAGCAAAGTAAGTACAGTCATCATAATTGGATCTGTCAAACATAGCAAAATAGGATACACTTCCCCGATATCCCCAAATTGAAAGACAAACAATAGGTATGTAGAAATTTCGCCCAAAAACAAAACCAAGAGTGCTTATTTGGCAAATTCCCCAAAATTGTGAAAATACAAACTGTACGAAGAAACTAAGTCAATGATGTTTTCTTGACTTAGGAAAAATGGCTCCAAAGAAGAAGATCCCTCATAACCAGAAAGGGAAGGAAAAAGTGTTACAAATCACTCAACATGAGAAAGTGGCTTTTCATGAGAAGGAGCCATCTATACATGAGAAGGAGGTAACTCAACCTGAGAAGGAGCAATCTTTCCATGAAAAATCACACTATGAGGAAGAGTCACATCACTCTCGACGAGAAGAGGGGAAGAGTGAACACTCATCTCAGAGGGAGGAAGAGGGGAACAACGGCGTACATATACCACATGTGCCGCCTGAACTACAGAGCTTAGTTCAAGCGGTGGTGACTTATGTACTCCAACAGCATATGAACGGAAATGGAAGTTCTAAGGACGTCAATGATCGTACTATGGTCCGGGAATTTCAGCAACAATGCTCTCCCTACTTCAAAGGGAAGGAAGGGGCTGTCGGAGTTGAACATTGGCTGAAGATCACTTAGGTCTTAACTCTACTCAAGATCTCGAGTCATGCTGACAGGATTCTACTGGCTACATCACAACTAATTGAAGATGCCGACAAATGGTGGGAGGTAATGGAGAAATAGCGGGCACTCATACCAGTAAGGGAGAGGACGACCATGACCTGGAACGAGTTTTCAGCGACCTTTTTTGAACACTATTTTTCGGAGGAGGAGAAAGAGCGTTAGACTCAAGCCTTTTTGTCCTTGGTACAGGGCTCTATGACGGTGGCAGAGTATCACCGGGAATTCCTCAGTCTATCCTGTTATTCATTTTATATGGTGGATACGGAGCATCGCAGGGCACAGAAGTTTGAGAGGGGTCTACGGCCAAACATCAGGGCCAAAGTGACCATATTTAAGGCAACTACACTGGCTGATGTGGTCAACAGGGCCACCATAGTCGAACAGGAAATGGCTGAGCTGGCGTGCATTGACAACCACCGAACTCGGAGTGGGAGGGGCACTTATCAGCCCAACAAGAGGTTTTTCCGACCGAACTTCAGCAGACCCCACCATCTACTGGGTCCACGGGGGGCTTTCATCCTAACCAGCCCTTCCCATCTGCATCAGTCACTCAGTCATTCGAGGGGTGAACAACTGCTTCCACTGTGATCAGCCGGGTCACTTCAAGAGAGATTGCCCAAAGCTCAACAAGCTCTCATATTCCGGAGGATCATTTCGTCCACCAGCTAGGCCAGCTAACTCCCTAGGAGGTAGGACTTATAATCAGGCGGGATGAGCGCCTAATCCTACTGGATCTGGATGACTATTCACTATAGCACCTCCATCAGATGTGGATCATTCAGTGATTCAAGGTATGGCAGTTGTCAGTAGTTCTTATGCTTATGCACTGTTTGATTCTGAGCTTCACACTCCTTTATATCTGCATCATTTATAACTGCTACCGGTACTCTAGTTCAAAAACTGTCCACATCACTCACAATTGTATCCCCTGTAGGAGACACGTCCTTGGGATTCATATGCACGGTTGTGAATACCAAACTAGATGGACTCAGGTTTGAGTTCAATTATCTAGTACTCGATATGACTGAGTACGATATTATCTTCGGCATGGATTGGTTGGCTAGTTTTCAAGCCAACATTGATTGTTATCGCCACAGAGTGACATTTTGTTCACCCGAAGGGAAGTAGTGTGTGGTTTGTACAGACAAGCAGAGCAAACTGCATGAAGGGTTGAACCATTTGATATTGAACAATATCATCATAAACAAAGCACTAGTCACTGAACTTCCGGCAATTGTGCAAGAATTTGCGGATGTGTTCCCAAAAAGAACTCCCTGGTTCACCACCCATGAGGGAGCTCAATTTTGAGATCAAGCTATATCCTGGTACTTCACCAGTGTCATTACCTCATTATCGGATGGCACCGTCAGAAATGTCCGAGCTAAAGAAGCAGATTGATGAACTGCTTAGACCGGGTTCCATCCGGAACAACACATCGTCTTGGGGAGCTCCAGTGCTGTTTGTGAAGAAGAAGGACGGTTCACTCCGAATGTGTGTGGATTACCGGAAACTGAATCAGCTAACTATCCAGAACAAGTATCCTTTACCCAGGATCGATGATTTATTCGATCAATTGAGGGGTTCTAGTCACTTTTTGAAGATTGATTTGATGTCCGGTTATCATCAAATGTGGGTTAGGGAGGAGGATATAGAGAAGACAGCCTTCAGGACGCGGTATGGACTATATGAGTTTGTAGTCATGCCGTTTGGACTCACCAATGCACCGGCTGTGTTCATGGATTTAATGAACACGATCTTCTGACCCTACCTGGACCAGTTTGTGATTGTGTTTATTGATGATAGCTTGATCTTTTCCAGAAATAAGGAAGAACATGCTGAGCATCTACGAATAATTTTGAACACCTTGAGGAAGAACAAGTTATATGGCAAAGCAAGCAAATGTGAATTTTAGCTATCTGAGGTCAAATTTTTGGGGCATGTCATAACAGAAAATGGTATATCCCGTGGATCCGACTAAGGTGGCGGCAGTAAGTGAATGGAAAGCGTTAAAGAATGTAACCGAGATCCGCAGTTTCTTGGGATTGGCTGGTTATTATAGGAAATTCATCATGGATTTCTCCAAAATTGCATCCCCATTGACTCGACTCACTCAGAAAGGAGTCAAATATGAGTGGACAGATCTATGCAATCAGAGGTTCGAGGAGCTGAAAGACAGACTTACAACTGCTCCCATCTTAATTTTGCAGGAAAAAGGCAAGGGATATGAAGTAGAATGCGACGCTTCAGGAGAGGGACTGGGGTGTGTTCTCAGTCAACGTCATCGTGTGGTGGCCCATGGTTCAAGACAACTAAAGATACATGAACGCCTCTACCCCACACATGATCTGGAATTAGCTGCGGTGGTCTTCGCTCTTAAAAGCTGGAGACACTACTTATATGGCGAGAAATTTGAAGTATTTTCCGACCATAAGAGCTTGAAGTACCTATTTGATCAGAAAGAGCTCAATCTGAGGCAGCGCAGATGGATGGAATATTTGGCGGATTATGAGTTTGCACTCCGATATCATCCGGGTAAGGCAAACAAGGTGGCGGATGCTCTCAGCCGCATATCAGATGCATCAGTGGCATATTTGATCAGAACAGAATGGGAGATGTTGAATACCATTCGAGAATTCAATCTGTATATCAACAACCATGGGAGTATGTACAATTTAATCATACGGTCCAACATGGTAACCAAGATTGAACAAGTGCAACGAGCAGATCCGGAAGTGAAGGAGATATGGGCCAAAATGTCCACTGGCGTGGTCATACCGGAATGGGAATTGCGACCAGGACAGGGTCTTGTATTCCGGGGTAGAATATATGTGCCAAAAAACTGCAGAAAAGAGTTGTTGGTTGAAGCACATCAGACCAAGCTCTCCATACATCCGGGTAGCACCAAGATGTATCACGACCTGAAGAGGCATTATTGGTGGCACGGACTCAAAAGAGATGTGGCGGAATTTGTGGCACACTGCTTAACTTGTCAGCAGGTTAAGACGAAACATCAGAAGCCACCAGGGTTACTCAAACCCTTACCAGTGCCGGAGTGGAAATGGGAGCACATCTCCATGGATTTTGTGATGGGGTTGCCAAGGTCCTCAAAGGACAATGATGCTATATGGGTCGTAGTAGACCGATTGACTAAGTCGGCCCACTTTCTGCCTATCAGGATGACATATTCGTCGAAGACATTGGGGCGACGGTACATCCGGGATATTATCAGATTGCATGGTATTCCTCAGACTATTGTGTCCGACAGAGATTGTCGTTTCACAGGAGGGTATGGCAGAGTATGCAGTTGGCCATGGGGACTGATCTACTGACTAACACAACATTCCATCCACAGACTGATGGACAGTCAGAAAGGACAATACAAATACTGGAGGACATGTTGAGGGCGTGCATGCTAGACTTCAAGGGTGGATGGGAGGATCATTTGCCACTGGTAGAGTTCTCAGATAACAATAGCTACCAAGCAAGCCTTCAGATGGCTCCATTTGAGGCTTTGTATGGTAGACCATGTAGGTCACCAGTGTGCTAGACCGAGGCCGACGAGCCTGCGCTGATTGGACCCGAGCTAGTCGCAGAGACTACAACACAAATTCAGTTGATACGTCAGCACTTATTGACTGCACAAAATCGGCAAAAGAGCTATGCTGACAAAAGGAGGAGGTTTCTCGAATTTGAAGTGGGGGACATGGTATTCTTAAAAGTCTCGCCACGAAAGGGACACATGCGGTTTGGAAAGAAGGGGAAACTGTCGCCAAGATATGTGGGACTGTTTTCAATTATAAGAAGGATGGGAGATGTATTTATCAGTTGGCACTTCCTTCACAACTAGCAACTCTACACGGTGTGTTTCATATATCGATGCTAAGGAAGTACAATCCCGATCCATCGCATGTATTGAATGTACAAGATATAGATGTACAAAGTGATGAGACTTATGTCGAGAAGCTTGTCAGAATAATAGAGACTGAGCAAAGGGTGTTGAGGAACCGAGCGATTCAGTTCGTCAAGGTGGTATGGGATCGACATGGTGTTGAAGAAGCTACTTGGGAACTAGAATCGGAGATGAGAACAGCTCACCTTGAATTGTTTGTATGATTTATTTTGGAATCCTACTTCGTTCGACTTTCGGGACAAAAATTTTAAAAAGAAGATTGTATTGTAATACCCTAGATTTTTCAATATATCAATAATTACGAAAATGCCATTGGAATTATGAATTAAAGGGTTATGATCGTAGATGAGAAAATGGTGGGACCCATTGTTCAAATAAGATTCAATGTAGGTGTTATGGGATTAAATTAAATTAAATGGGTAATGTACATTTATTCGGGTCAAAGTGGTTAATTGGTTCAAAGGACCCAAATGGGACCCAACGGGTCATGTGGGCATGATTAACCATTGGATGAGCTTAAAGCTTAATTGAGTTAAGTTTAATTAAATGTTTGAGTTTGGGTTGAATTGAAGTAAATGGTGGAGTTTAGATGAGTTGAATTTATTGGTTAAGTTGAATTAAATGAATGAGTTCAGTTGGGTGAGTTAAATAAATGAGTTGGATAGAATATTTATTTTAAGTGAGTGAAGTGTGTAGATGAAAGGTGTTTGGGTGGTTTCAAATTCAAGACTACCCTACACGTTGGTTGCATGATGGGGGGGGGGGGGGGGGGTTGGGGGGGGTTGTGGTTTACCCGTGCATGAAACTCCAAAGATGGAGAATGAATGGAGTTAACGTTTTGTGAAGTTACATAAGGTAGAGTGGCGGTTACACCAAGATATCAAAGGCTAGCCGTTGGAACCTATGGGAGTTTCATTTCAAAAATGAAACTCTCACATACAATGGATAATGGGAGGAATGCTTACAGCAAGATGACCTTTGGAAAGCCATTGGGTACCTTGAGAGTTTCATCTCAAAGATGAAACCCCCAAGGGAGGTATTAAGGAGTGGAGGTTACACTAAGGTCTCAAATTCAAATTACCTCACATGATGGAAACATGGAGATTAGCATCTTAGATGGAAAATCAAAAGCCAAAAACCGTTGGAGGGTTTCATCTCAAGGATGAAACCCCCAAATGAAATAAGTTATGGAAGTAAATGGGAGGGGAGTTACATGTAGTGCTAAACCTTGGGCTGATCATTAGCCAAAAAAGGGTTTCATTTTCTATCTCTCTCTCTCCCTCTCTTGGATGTTGTTCGTTTCTCAAAGATCAAAAGCATTAGCTGGTTGCTATCTCCAATCAGTCCTTGGTTGATTCTTTCACCAAGACAAAATATACAAAGGAGTTTGGCATCAAGGCTTATCACTGTCATCCAAGGCTTATCTCTCTCTCTCAAATCAGTACTTTGGCTAAACCATTTCAAGGAGTCTTCAAGCAAGATCAGTCTCAGCAAAACGAAGAAGGTGAGGCTAAGGAAGTGAAAGGATCAAGAAGTAGTCAAAGAACCGAAGGAGTCGCGATATTGGTAAGTGCACTTTGAACCCTTGTTAAATAAGTTGATTAAGGGAATATGATCTGCCCATCGTATGGCCGAATCTATCAAAGGTTTGGATCATGGTTTATGCTGTCTAAAAAGGGTAGAAATTGGATCATAGGGTTCGGCCACTTTGGATGGCCGAACCCCATGAAAGGATGTGGTGATTTTATGGTTTTTAAGGGATAAAATCCATATTATGTTTTGAAGGTTTAAAGGATTTTTAAATGGAGATAAGGTTACTGTTTTGGATCGGCAATTGAATGGTTGAACCATGTTATCATGGCTAAGTTGCTGATCATAAACCATGGATAAATGATGGAATAATTGAATTAAGAGAACCATAGGGTTCGGCCATACACTGTTTTGATGGGATAATTGGATTAAGATCATGTTGGAAATTATGGCTTATGTTATGCTTTTGATTTGAGAATCACATATGTTTATCTATGGACTTAGTATAAGAAAATAATCAGCCATCAAAGATGATGGAAAGAGGGACAAAAATCAGTTTGGTGAGGTTCGGCCATGTAGTATGGCCGAACCCCACTAATGGTCATTGATGGACTATGAGGTTAACTTATAATGAAATTAGGCAAAATCAAATGGAGATATATGTATGAAGGATTTAAAAGACCAATTTAAGATGGTGAGGTTCGGCCATGTTGTATGGCCGAACCCCACTAAGGTGGTTTGGTTATTGACTTTGGATTTTAAGCAAAATTAAACAAAGGGTTAGTATAGTGGCATTATTGTAAATATGGAGGAAATGTTCAAAGATGAAATGACCAAAGGATTTGAAATATGGGCCAAAACCAAAGTGGTAAGGTTCGGCCATGTTCTATGGCCGAACCCTACCAAGGTTCATTTGGAAGATTAAGTTATTTGAATGATGTGTTTGGGCTTAAGAATACAAAGAAGGGTTTAAAACAAAACTTAAGTGAGGTCCGGCCATGGTGTATGGCCGAACCCCACAAGGTTGCATTTGGTGGATTTGGTTTTATATATAAGTTATTGGCATGGTTTTAGTTAAATAAAAGAGAGACCAAAATTTAAGTGGGTGAGGTTCGGCCATGGGGTATGGCCGAACCCCACAAAGTGGTTTTTGGGACTTAGACTAAGTTTGAAATGATATGGACATATGTTTGACTTGCTGCTATATAAATAGGGTAACGGGACTTCTTGAACGGTATACAAGTCGTGAACGGGTGACGGTTTTAAAGAGCGGTCAATCTAAGTGAACTTTGTGTGGGTTTCCTACCTTTTTGTAACTACACTATATTTGATGTTTTATCTTAGTTTTGATGAATTATGTGCTAAGTTATTACGTTTCAAAGTAGTTTTGTATGTTAAGATGTATTTACAAATGGCATGAACTCATGGACATCTCATGCATGGCATGGGGTGATGATTATGGAAACCGGAGGCCACACTCAGTCGGGGCGTCCGAAAGACCACTGTGGGGTACCTTGATGATGAGAATCCCATCAAGAGGAAACCGGAGGCCACACTCCGTCAGGGTGTCCGAAAGACCATTGTGGGGTACCTTGACGATGAGAATCCCGTCAAGAGGAGGCTATGTATATTTGTGATGGGTGGGACTCATTACATGTGCATTACATACACAACATTGTTTTTATGAGATTTTGATGAACATGTATTATTATATTATTTGCATGTTTTTATATTAACCTTGTGGTAGCCCTATTAGGAAACACCTACTGGGCGCGTTCATCTAACGCCCTATCTCTATCCTTAGTGGATGACTCAGGAAAAGGGAAGAACGAGGATCGTGAAGGAAACCAATCATAGGAGCTTGGGCTTAGAATGGACTTTTAATGGATTGATTTATGGACTTTTTATATGGACAATGTAATTAGATAGTTAGATGTTGTCGGCATGTAATAATGTAGTTAACTAGTTACTATGCTTTGGTTTATTTTGGATGGTTTGGAATGAATGTTGGTCTAAGGTTATTTTAGTAATTTTGGAGAATATGATTATGTACTTTGCTAACTAAAGATGTAAAATGGAGTAGTCTTAGGATCTATTATAACCCGCAGTTAGATTAAGATTAAGTTTATTCCGCAAGTTTAAAATTGGTACCATATGTGAATCGTTTCTCATGGATTTAGTCCATGCACATATGGGTTTGGCCAGTTAAGGGTCGGATATTAGAAGTCCGAACTTAACTCGCGTCGTGACGTCCCGCCCCGATCACTTGTTTATTATTATCATTAATAAATAAATAAACTCTGTTTTTTGGAGTGAAAAGGGCAGAGTGTTACATCCTTCACATAGGTCGCCAAGGCATCAAACTTGGTTTCCAATCTGGCTTCCAAGGCACTGTGTCTTGCACACTGCCTATCTTTAAGAGCTCGAAGGCGATCCTCAAGAAATCTTCGACTGACGGGGTCAAAGTCAGGTTCTTCATCTGTTTCCCCTACTGCATCTGTTTCCCTTGGAGAGGAAGGAGCCGGAGTCGATTCACTCCACATATCTGCTCCAAAAAGGCCTTCCCAAGAGACTTTCTGATGGCAGTCTCGTCGATTGGCCGAAGAACCTTCGACACCTCTCCCTTGAAGGGTTGCACTCCAAAGTGTAGAGCTATCCAATACATTAGGTAGCAGAAAGGAGGATGATTAGACATGGTAAACCTAATATACTTTCTAATGGTCTGGCACATGAGGCTAGGCAATCAAAATTTCTTCCCAATCGCGACTGCATACATGTGAACCAACATGAAATGGTTTAGGTCTCCTCGATTCCCATGCCTTGGGTAGGCGTTCTCTGGGAGCATATCCCCTTTCATGAGCCAGATTCCTTTCCTCCGTACAATTTTCTTCCTTTTTTCATAAAATTTATTCACATATTTTTGTTTGTCTTGCTCTCTCGTCTCAAACTTCTCATGCACAATGGGCAAGTATCCATTCTAGACCATGGGTATGTGACATAATTCTTCAACTAGAGGAGGACCAATGTCTACAGGCTCACTATTGAGGAAGTACAATCGAAACCAATTTGATGATGGACATGAATTGAGATTTAAACTTTTTACGCGAATTTCAGATCTAGGTTTTGCATTTGTTTATATATTTTGGGTGATGAACGGTCTATTCCAATAACCAACCTTTAAATTATGCAATTATTTATTTTGTTAATTACATTATTTACATTAGTCACTTTGTATGTCTGTTGTATAAAACTTGTTCAATTTATATTTTTATTGTAAATCTTATATGTTTATTTTTAAATTCTTTAATTCTTTGTATCCAAACATTCTCTCTCTCAAATTACACCTAACTAAGGCTGGAGATGTGTTATTTTGACTGTGTAAAACATGTGATTTTAATTTGAGATTAAGATTAACATTTTAGTTCACTAATTTAAATACAAAAGGACATAGATTTTGAATATCCCTTTTTGATGGTGCTAGAACAAGATTGACCCTAGAGGAGGAGGAGGAAAGAGGGAGGGAGGGAGGGAGGGGGGGGGGGGGGGGGGGGGGAGGGGGTGGTTCAATCCCAGTTTCTATGGTTTTAACAAACTTCTTGATTGTTTAATGTTTAAGTATAGCGGAATAACAACATTAATCAACAGATTTGTTTAGTGTGATAAATTGTTTATAATTTATTTAAACAATCATACTAAGTTTCTGTAATAGCCGGATTTTCAATGCAATTATTATATTGGTTATTATCTATTTTAATTGTTAAAAATTAAGATTTATAGGTGGAATGGATGTTAGATGGATAAGATGTAATAGCCCGGATTTTTTAAATCAATACATATATTGGCTATTGTTTATTTTAATGGCTGAAAATTAGAATTTTGATGGAATGGAGGGCAAATGGATAAAAAATTTGGGCAATGGCCCAAGTAGGGTCCAATGGACCAAGGATTAGATTAATTTCATTAAATGGGTCAATGTTACTCAATTGGGTCAAGGATGGTCAATTGGGTCAAATACCCATTTGGGACCCAATGGGTCAAGATAGTTTGAACATTAGGGTAAATGGGTAAGAGGTGAATTTGATTGGGCCATGGGCCCAATGGTGACCCAATTAGATGGAATGGATTGAAGTGATTGAGAATCACCTAAGATAAATTGGAAATTATCCAAGTGTTATGGTTTAGTGGGGCCCACCTCCACCTCATCAAGTGAGGTGGCGTGTGGACCAAGACTTAGGTGGGGCTGACCACCACGGTTGACTTGGTCAACCATGGATAAGTCAAAGAGAATTAAGAAGAATCAAGTAAGTAAAGATGAAGTTAATTAATTTAATCATCTAAATTAACATGGAATAAACCAAGGTGACATGATCGAGTGGGACCCACCTCCACCTCATCAAATGAGGTGGCGAGTTGGCTAAGGAATTGGTGGGGCCGGCCACCATGGTTGACTTGGTCAACCATGGGTGGATTCATTGAAAATTTAAAGGGAAACAAATGGAGTTAAATTATGGAAATTAACCTAACTTAGATATCAAATTAAATAAATGGGTGAGTCAAATGGGTGAGTCAAAGGGGTGAGTCAATGGGTGGTTTCATCCCATGGAAACCACCAAAACCACTAAGACAAGACGCACCAAAATCGTTGGCATGGGTGGTGGTATCATCTCATCCAACAAGATCCATAAAATGGGGCTAATATTAGACATACTTTGACCCATTGTGTGGTGATGGTTCCACCTGTAACACCCCGCCCTTTCCACTCTAATTTTCAGAGTTTATTTTTTTTTGATGATAATAATCAAGTGATCGGGGCGGAGTGTCACGATGCGAGTTAAGTTCGGACTTCTGAAGTCCGACCTTTAACTGGCCAAGCCCATGTGCGTACGGATTAAGTCCATAAGAATGATCCACACATGTTACAAATACAACTTGCAGAATTAACCTAGTCTTAATCTAACTGATGGTTATAATAGAACCTAAAACTACTCCAATTATCACACTCAGATAGCAAAGTACTTAATTATAATTTCCAAGAATTACTAAACAATCTTAACTAATCATTCAATCCAACCATCCAAAATAAACCAAACCATAGCATCTACTTAACTACTTATTACATGCCAACATATCTAATTACCAAATTACATTGTCCAAATTCAAATAACAAATCCATAATAGTCCATTCATGTCCATTCAAAAAGCCCAAGCTCCTATGCTTGGTTTTCTTCTCGATCCACGTTCTTCCCTTTCCCTGTGTCATCCACTAAAGGTATAGATAGGGCGTTAGATCAACGCGCCTAGTAGTGTTTCCGAATAGGGCTACGACATGGTTAGTCAAAAACATGCAAATAGTATAATAATAATACATTTGTGACAAAATTCCAAAAATACATGCTATGTATGAAATGAACATGTAATGAGTCCCACCCATCACCATTCAACATAGCCATCACTTGACGGGATTCTCATCGTCAGGGTAACCCACAGTGGTCTTTCGGACGCCCCGACGGAGTGTGGCCTCCGGATTCCTCTTGATGGGATTCTCATCATTAGGGTACTCCACAGTGGTCTTTCGGACGCCCCGACGGAGTGTGGCCTCTGGTTACAACACCATCATCCCATGCCAATGCATGAGATGTCTATGCAAACATGTCATTTGTAAATATAACATTTCATGCAAATAACTTATTCAAATAAACATAAAACAGCGAATAAGATATGTGGTTACAACAAGGTAGGAAACCTACACAATGTTACTTAGTTTGACCCTTCCTTTGAACCGTCTCCCGTTCACGACTTGTACTCTCGTCTAGCAATCCCAAAACCTTATTTACATAACAGCAAGTTAAACATTCATTCATGTGATTCCAACTTAGTCTAAGTCCCAAAAATCCACTTTGTGGGGTTCGGCCATACCCCATGGCTGAACCTCACCCATTTAAACTTCCATGTCCTAACTTAGCCATAGAACCCCATAGTTCGGCCATGAAATGGCCGACCCATGACTTGTCTAAATGTTCACATAACAATCATTTATTAACCACTCAAGATGTTCCATGATCTTTAAATTTGAAACCATTTGATTCAATAAAATAGTCCTCATAAAATGATCCATGGGGTTCGGCCATACACATGGCCGAACCCAATGGTTCCCTTGGTTCAATAATTTTAACCCATGTACTTAACTTAGGCTCCACTCTTTTACCAAGATAAATACATGGTTCAGCCATCCAAAGGCTGATCCAAAACAGTAACCATAACCCCAATTAAATCACATAAAAACTCCATAAGATGACCCATGGGGTTCGGCCATTCACATGGCCGAACCTTAAGGTGTAACACCCTGGAATTTCAAAGTTATCATTTTATATGAAAATATTCATATTTACGGAATTGCCATTGTGATAAAATTGATTTGAATTTAAATGGGTCAAGGGCTCAATGAAGACCCAAAGGAGGGTAGTTTGTTTATAAAACAAATAAATGGATAAGATGAATTTAAACGGGTCAAGAATCATATTTGGGTCAAATTTTGATAAATGGGTCAAAATGGCTAGATGGGACCCAATGGGTCGTGAATCCATGATTAATCATGGATTGAGTTAGTTGATTTAAGTTTATTAATTGCTTGAGTTTAGTTTGAGTTGAAATGAATGATGGGTTTAGTTGAGTTGAATTTATTAGTTAAGTTAAATTAAATGAATGAGTTAGGTTGGGTGAGTTGAATAAATGAGTTGGATGATATGTTTTTATTGTAAGTGAGTGAAGTGTGTGAATGAGAGGGAAGTGTGTTTTAATTCCAAATTTTGAGCAAGGAAAAACGTTGGTGCATGGGAGACATTACCATGCATGTAACCCCCATTTAGGTGATGAATAAAATGGGAGTTACATTTTGAATGGGAGTTACACTTTGAAATTACATAGAATGCATAGGGACGTTGGATGCATGAGAATATTACATGCATGTAACAGCTACAATGGAGTTAGTGGGATGGCTGTTAGAGAGGTACAAATGCAAGGATAATGAGAGATGAATAAAGTAGAGAATGCAAATAATCACAAAATTATACATGGAAGACGTTGGTGTAGTTTGGATCATTATTTTCATGCAAGTAAACCCCAAAGTTGGAGCTGCTGTTTATGAAGTTACACAAGTCCAATCAACCAGGGGACGTTGGGAACATAGGGAGGTTTCATCTCATGATGAAACCCCCAAGTAACATAAAGTTTAGGGTAAAGGCAATGGGAGTTACAAGGTTAATCTTGGGCTGGTTTTGATTAAACAAATGGTGCCCATTTCTCTCTCCCTCTCTCTCCCTTTCTCCCGCCGTTCTCTGTCTTCCCAAACTAAGAGCAGCAGCTGGGTGTTAATCAGTCCTTGGATTGATCCCTTTTCATCAAGACAAGTTCAGCAAAAGGGAAGGAACAAGCGGGAGTGAAGATCAAGTGGTGGAGTCGCGGAAACGGTAGGTTTTTCGATGAACAATTTTTAAATCATGATCCGGCCATTGGATGGCCGAATCTAACAAAGGTTAAATATTGGTTAGAAGTACATGAATGAGATCAAAAGAGGGATCATAGGGTTCGGCCACCATGGAGGGCCGAACCCCATGCAAATAATGGTTTGATTTTGATGTATTTGAAACATATAAACCATGAAGTTGGTGGACTGTTTTGGGTTATTATTTAAGATATAAATACATGTTTTAGAATGGTTAAAAACATGGATTTGGGTGCTGGTTTCAGACCCAAGATAAAGGGTTAAAGGTGCAAAATTAATTTCATGGTGTTCGGCCAATAAGCATGGCCGAACCCTATGAAATTGGGCTAATTTTAGGATGGTTGTATGAAGGGTAAAAACATGATTTTAATATACTGTTATTACATGATTAATTGAGGTTTAAAAACAGTAAACGTAATCATTGGGTTCAGCCATCATAAAGGGGCCGAACCCCATGTAAAATGATGTTGGTTTTCATGTTGAGAACCCCATGGAAACCATGGAAACCATGAAAACCCATGGACTGTTTTGTGGAATAATTAGGTTAAGTCTATGATGGACATTAGGTATTATTTATATGCATCGATTTAAGAATAATATATGTTGTTTATGGAGTTAGTATGGGTAAGTAATCAGCCAACGTGAATGATGGAAATTGGGGATAAAATCACATTGGTGAGGTTCGGCCATGTGTATGGCCGAACCCCACTAATGGTAATTGTGGGACATAATGGTAGGTTTATATGAAGATATGGAAGGTTTAAGAAGGATCAAATTAAGTGGTGAGGTTCGTGTGTATGGCCGAACCCCACTAAAGATGGTTTTTGTTGGTGATGGAAGTTAGCTAATTTAAAACAAAGGTTGGTCTCAATGGCACAATCGTAATTATGGCTGAAATGATCAAAAATAAAATGATCATATGATGGGATAAATGGGCTAAAACCAAAGTGGTAAGGTTCAGCCATAATGTATGGCCGAACCCTACCAAGGTTCATTTAGAAGTTTGGGTAATTAGATAGTTTTAAATTAAATAAAAGAATGACCAAAGTTTCAATGGATGCGGTTCGGCTATGGCTTTGGCCGAACCCCACTAGGTGGTTCTTGGAACATTAAGCTTTGCTGGAAATTAGGTGGATAAATGATTAACTTACTGCCATGTACATAGGGTATTCGGATTTTTAGAACGGTGAGCAAGCCGTGATCGGAAGACGGTCCAAAGGAAGGGTCGAACAAAGTAAACTATTGTAGGTTTCCTACCTTTATTGTAACCACAATTTCATATGCTGTTTTATGTTGATTTCGATAACTTATATGATTGTAAAGTTATGTTTCTAAATGACATGTTGCATAGACATCTCATGCATGGCATGGGATGATGGTGTTGTAACCGGAGGCCACACTCCGTCGGAGCGTCCGAAAGACCACTGTGGGGTACCCTGATGATGAGAATCCCATCAGGAGGAATCCGGAGGCCACACTCCGTCGGGGCGTCCGAAAGACCACTGTGGGTTACCTTGACGATGAGAATCCCGTCAAGTGAGGGCTATGTTGAATGGTGATGGGTGGGACTCATTACATGTTCATTTCATACATGGCATGTTTTATGGAATTTTGACACACATGTATTACTATTATATTATTTGCATGTTTTTGACTAACCATGTGGTAGCCCTATTCGGAAACACTATTGGGCGCGTTGATCTAACGCCCTATCTATATCCTTAGTGGATGATGCAGGGAAAGGAAAGAACGTGGTTGGAGAAGAGGACCAAGCACGAAAACTTGGGCGGTTTGAATGATTGGAATAGACTATGAATGAAATATTTATGGACTTGTTATTTGATATATTTGAAAAATGTAATTTGGTAATTAGTTACGTTGGCTTGTAATAAGTAGTTAAGATAGATGCTATGGTTTGTTTTATGTTGGACGCTTTGATTAAACGATTAGTTAAGATTGATTAGTAATTTTGGAAAATAAGTTATGTACTTTGCTATCTAAGAATTAAAATGGATTAGTCTTAGGATCTATTCCTCAGTTAGACTAAGACTAAGTATATTTCCGCAAGTTGTATTTGTACCATGTGTGGTTCATTTTATGGACTTAATTCATACACACATGGGCTTGGCCAGTTAAGGGTCGGATTTAGAGATCCGAACTTAACTCGCGTCGTGACATTCCGCCCGATCACTTGTTGATTATTATTATATTTTTAAAAAAAAAATAAACTCTGAAAATTTAGAGTGAAAAGGGCGGGGTGTTACATAAGGTTCTTTTGATGCAACTTTTCCAACAATTCTACATTATTTATCTACTACATCTTAGCCATAAAAACAGCAAGGTTTAACCATCCATTGCTGACCCCATAACAATTACTTAATTCCATTTTTTTTCAATCCTTTAACAATCTTTACACATGGTATGGTTTCTATCCCAAAGACCATACCATTTATCAATAACTTTCATGGGGTTCGGCTATCCCAAGTGGCCGAACCCTATGCTCTAGATTTCCATCCTTTTAAACCTTCTCATCGTACTTTATATCCTTACTTAATTCGGCCACAAAATGACCCAATTAACATATATAAAAATTACCATGGTTTGACATGGTTTTTGACCTTTAAAACATCAAACCAATCCACACTTTTCATGGGGTTCGGCCAACCAAGATGACCGAACCCAATGATATATTATTTTTATCCTTTTTAAACAATCTTATCCAAGATTAAATTCCTTGATGTATTCGGCCAATCCATAGCCCAACTCAAAACCATGATTTTAGAACTTTTCAAAAACATGCACTTAATCTAACTTAGCATCAAAAACAATCCTAGGTTTTGTTTTACAAAAACCATTCAAATGAACCCATTCTTTTCATGGGGTTCGGCCATCCCAAGTGGCCGAACCCTATGATCCATTTTTCATCTCATTTATAAAATACCATCCAATGTCTAACCCTTGATAGATTCGGCCATCCAATGGCCGGATCATGTTTCTTTATTAAATGATAGTTTATCAAAAACCTACCGTTTCCGCGACTCCTCCAATTGATCTTCACTCCGGCTTGTTCCTTCCCTTTCTTAGCCTCTCTTCTTGATTCCTTGGCCGAAGATGATTTTGTTGCTGTCCTTTAAATGATTCGGCTAAGGTATGGATTAGAGAAAGAGATAGAATTTTGGGTTTTAGATGGGAAACCTTGATGCCAACTCCTTTGCTCAATGTATGCTTTTGTCTTGGTAAAAAGAAAGCAACCAAGGACTGATTGCAAATCAGTAACCAGCTGTTGTCCTTGGTGTTTGGAAAGATGGAGGACGCCCAAGAGAGGAAGAGATAGTGATAGAGAATGAAGTCCTCTTGGCTAATCAAATTCAGCCCAAGGTTAACCTTGTGTAACTCACCTCTCCATAATCAAAATCCTTTATGTTACTTGGGGTTTCATCTATGAAATGAAACACCACCACTAAGGGACAAGGGGCCTAGGATTAAGGGCATGCAAGGCCGTACTCCCCCATGTTGGTTTGGTCAATGGACTCATGGGGAAGACTCCACCTTAATGATGGTGGGGTCTAACCCAAGCTACCCAAGAAAAGATGGGAAAGGTCTAGGGTTCCATCCCATTCCCCATCTCATCTCACTCTCCATCTCTCCAAACCGTCCTCCCCTCTCTCTCCCAAGACTAAGAAGAAGGAAAGACTTAGAAGAAAAACAAAGGAGACTCCAAGCTTGGGCCGACCACTCTCAAGGCCAAAAACCTTAGAACATCTTCCATTCTCTCCTCCTTTCCCTCTCTCAAACCTATCTCTATCTTGGCCGAACCAAACCTTGGTGATCTCATCTTGATCAAGCTCACCATTGTCCGAGCATCAAGGAGAAGAAGGAAGGAGAAAGGCTAAGGATCAAGAGGAGCAAGAGACAACCGTGAGAGCCACGGATTGGTAAGTATCTCCAAACAAGATGTTATGTTCTTAAGGATTAAAATGGAGTCCATTTCTTGGATCAAATGGTGGCCAAAATATCATGGGCCATGGATCTAAAATCCATCCAAGAAAGGGGATGAAACATGGACAAACCCTAATGGGTAAGGTAGGCTACGAATAAAGGAATATTAAGGACATTAGGTATATGGATTATGCATGCATGCATGGATGGGTAAAAGACCATGGTTCGGCCATTGCATGGCCGAACCCTAAACATTATGGAGATATGGAAAGGATCCCATGCATGACTAAAATAAGATGTACGGTCTAAGATTATGGTTTGGCCTTTGCATGGCCAAACCCTAGGATTTTTCTTCTATGAAAACTATCAAAGAATAAACCATGAAAATATGATTTTTGAAAGGTATAACCTACCATAGGGTTCGGCCATGGTGTATGGCCGAACCCCATAGAATGATACTAAGTTTTCCTCCATGGGTTTAAAGGACGGAAACCATGGAGTAATGTATTAATGATTTTGAGGCTTAGAATGGTTAAATGGTTGTAAAATTTTAAGGGGTTTTAGTGAAGGAAACCATGGACAAATATTGGTGATATTATGGTCCTAAACCTTACAACTAAGGATGAACCATGAACCATGGGTTCGGCCATGGTGTATGGCCGAACCCTATGGTGGTGTGTTAGTGATGTTAAGAGTGAAAAATATGGAAAATGATGGAGGAATGTTGGTAGCTCAATGGGCTCAAAATGTACTTAATGTTGATCAAAAAGTGATGATCCAAATGTATGATGGAATCCACTCATGAAGGGACCTTAGTGGATCTAAATGTGATAAAAGATCCAAGAAAAAAATGAGGGAAAGACATCATGGGTTCGGCCATGGTGTATGGCCGAACCCATGACCCATTTTTATGAGCCATTTTATGGGCTAAGTTAGGTCTATGCATTTGTCTAAATGAATGGGAATTAGGTGAAGTAAATTGTTGTTTTTAATGATTTTTATGTCATGGTTAAGGAGTCATTGATGGATTCATATTTATGGTTCAGTTATGGACCTAAGGATATAAAAATAAAATGAGAGTTAGCCATAGAAAAGAAGAGTGGCAAAAATGTAATTATGGCCAAAATGAACCATGGGTTCGGCCATGGTGTATGGCCGAACCCCATGGGGGATTTTTGTGGACTTAGGGGCTTGTAATAAGGATCTTATTTGCTGGATAAATGAAGCATAGGGTTGCTGATTTTAGACTCTTGTAACTAAAATAATCTATGGATTAAAAAGGGACCCAAAAACATAGTTAGTGAGGTTCGGCCATGGGCTATGGCCGAACCCCACTAAGGCATGTATAATGGACTTAAGCAAGATTAAAACATGGGTTAATTGTTGATGTGTAATAAGGTAAATGGACATCGCAAGCGGTGCGCGATTGGCAACCGAATTCGTGGACGAAAACGGAAAGGAACACTAGTTGGTAATTGGTAGGATTCCTACCTTATTGTAAGTCATGTATTATGTGTTTATGCATGTTTTACTTGATTTATTTTGGTAATCAAATGATATGTTTTAACATGGGATTTAAATGCTATGGTTTGAAATATTATTATATGGCATGTTGCACTTACATCTCATGCATAACATGGGACGGATGAAATGAAACCGGAGTCCATGCTCCGTCGGGGTGACCGATAAACATACATGGGGATACTTTGTGTTTATTATATACCTTGATGAGGCTTTGCCATCAACGGGGATGCTTTATGTTGATTATATCTTGATGAGGCTTTTTCCATCAAGAGAGACATGGTATAATGATGATATGGATGATGGGTGGGACTCATGACATAAGACAACCATTGCATGGCATTGTATTAATTGCATGCTTTTGATATACTATTACTTATGTATTTGTTATCACTAATCCATGTGTTGGCCCTAGTCGGAGTAACAATTGGGCGCGTTGTATAACGCCTACTTCCACCTTAGATGATGACGCAGGAAATGGAGGAAATGAAGGACCAGATGGGAGCCAAGCGTAGGAGCTTGGAGGAGCGAGCTAGCTTATTTATTTAATTTTATTTCATGGTTATGTAATTTGAGTAGCTTAGCTCGTTGGATTGTAATAACTTAGACTATTGCTTTGGTTGGGACTTTTATTTTGGATATTATAATTTTGAGGTATTTTAGTAATTTTAGTGATGTATTTCCTTGCTATCTAAAATTGGTAGGATAGACTCTATTATAACTCCGCTTTAAGTTACATTCCGCAATGCTTACTTCTACATGTGAACCATTGTTCGTGGACTTAGTTCCACGCACACGTAGGGTTGGCCAGTTAAGGACTGGGCTTTGGAAGCTCGGACTTAACTCGCTTCGTGATATCTCGCGCCCTTTGTCAGTCTTTAATTTAAATAAAAAAATAAATAAAAATAAATATACTCTGATTTTCGGCTAAGTAGCTTAGTGAAAAGGGGCGGGCGTTACATAAGATTTGGGGCAATGGCCCAAGTATGGTCCAATGGATCATGGATAGGGTTGATGCTAATTAATTGGGTAAATGTGGTCAATTGGGTCAAATGCCCAATTGGGACCCAATGGGTCAAGATGAATTGATGTTTAGGGTAAATGGGTAAGGAATTGAGTTAATCGGGTCATGTACCCAATTAAGATGTAAAGGCATGGGATCCACCTCATCATGTGAGGTGGCAAGTGTATGAGGTGACATGGAAGTGGCATAGCCATGTGGGACCGAAGTCCACCTCATCAAGTGAGGTGGCGTGTGGTCTAAGGTCACATGTAGCCCGGCAACCATGTTTGACTTGGTCAACCATGGGTGAGTTCATAGGTGAGTTCAAGAAGGTTAAATGAAGAGAGTTGAATTAAGGAAATAAATTTAAGTCTTGAGTTAAGAGTTACTTGGATGAGTTCAAATAAAAATTGAGTGGAATGGGAGGTGAGTTCAAATAATCAAGTGAGTTAAAAGGGAAGTGGAAGGGACTCTAAGTGAGTCAAGGAGGGAGGTGGAGGGTTTCCATCTCATGGAAACCCTAGACACAAAACCGTTGGGAAGGGGGAGGAGGCCAAGTGTAAGCCATGTGCCCTCTTGGTTAGCCAAGGGACACATGGGAAAGACCACACCTTAATGTGGGTGGTTGGGAGGTTAGGGCAAGACACAAAAGACTCACACCCAAACCCTAGGGCCAATCCTCTCCTTGAGACAAGTTTCATCTCATTCACTCTCTCCCTCTCTCTACACCCTTGGCCGATCCTCTCCTTTGGAGGAAGAGATAGAAAACTTTCCATCTTCTTATCTCTCTCTCTCCCTCTCTCAAACCTTCACCCATTTGGCCGAACGCTCCCTTAGGGTTTTCATCTCAAACCCTCACTCCCTCTCTCAATCCACACCTTGGCCGAAATACTCCATTAAAGACCAAGGAGGCTCTCAATCTCTCTCTCTCTCTCTCTCTCTCTCTCTCTCTCTCTCTCTCTCTCTCTCTCTCTCTCCCATTTCGGCACTAAACTTGGAGAAATCGAAGAATGGAGGAGGAAGAAGAAAGGACTAAGGAAGGAGAAGGACGGAGGAACAAAATTAGACTTAAAGAAATGGAGGAGTCACGGAATAGGTATGTATGATTAACAAGGTTTAATGATTAAAAGGAAGCTAAGGAAACCATGGTTTCAGCTATGGAATGGCCGAAACCATGGGGTTCCATATGGGATTGAAAAGGGTTGGCCAAAATGTTATGGGCTATGGAATGTCAAAGGAAAATCCATCCAAGAAGATGGTTAAGTATTTGGAATGAAAATACCCTAACCTTGTTGGTGGGTAAGATATGGTAATACATGATTAAATGCAGGACAACATGCATGATTAAATATGAGGAAATGAAGTTTATAGGAGAATGATCAAAGAACATGGTTCGGCCCTTGCATGGCCGAACCCTAATTTTGATATACAAGGATCATTGAGGACAAAAAGAGATTGGATGAGGTTCAGCCATGTTGTATAGCCGAACCCCATCAAATGACCTACACATGTGGATGTAGATGTTTTTAAGAAAAACCCATTTTCAAAGTGTTATAAGATGGGAAGAAGAAAAAATGATGATGGGTTCCGCCATGTTGTATAGCCGAACCCCATGGAGGAATTTTATGGATCATTTTATGGATGATGTGTATGAATCTAGGTATATTTAAAAGAACTATGGATTACCTAGATAAGGAATAAAAGGAAAAGAAAGGATGATTAAAATGGAAAGAGGATGAAAAATAATGAACCATGGGTTCGGACATGTTGTATGGCCGAACCCCATGGAGGAAATTTTATGGATCTATATATATATTTTAATGATTATCTATGGACTAGCAAGTTAAGAAATAAGGTGATGGAAATGAAGAACCATGGGTTCGGCCATGTTGTATGGCCGAACCCCATGGATGATATTTATGAATCTAGCTATGTTTAAAAGATTGAATGATCAACTATGTTGACTTGGATTGGTTAAAACAAACAAGGACTAAAAAGAAAAGGAAATGGAAGAACCATGGGTTCGGCCAAACCCCCATGGATGACTTTTGAGGACCTAAGTGTGTTTAAAGAGTTAAATGATTTAACTAGGGATTATGAGATCAAGAATGAATAATGTTTGGCCGCTTTGTTTAAAATAAAACAAGGGTTAATAAGGGGACCAAAATCAAAAGAGTGAGGTTCGGCCATGTTGTATGGCCGAAACCCACTAATGAGTTTTGTTGTGGATTTTAACACTTTTCAGCCATGATGTATGGCCGAACGACATTAGGGGTCTTAACCGACTTATGGACTATGATCGTAAATGGAAATGAATGTAGAATGATGTAGGGGATGTTGGGAATCAAATGGATCATCGATTTGATTTGTTTGTGTAAAATGTAATAAGGTAACAGGATTTCACAAACGGGTGTACGATTGGCTTTGACGCGATCAGTGATCGATTTTGCTGAAAATGCAAGGATACAATATTTGGACGTTGGTAGGATTCCTACCTTGTTGAAAACCTTAGACTATGTATATGTGATGATTTTTATGTAAATGTTTGATGATTTATTTTTGGTATCAAAGTGCTACGTTTAAAGAATGAGATTTCAATGCTATATGTTTAATATGAAATGGCATGATGCACTCACATCTCATGCATGGCATGGGAGGCAACTTATGAGGGGAGTCCATGCTCCATTCGGATATCCAATAAACAAACGTGTGGAGGAATCCGCACTGATTCCGATTGTACATGATGTTTGAAATGAAAGTAGAGTCCACGCTCCGTTCGGTGGGACCGATAAGGTATACGTGGAGAGTCATAACAATTGAATACCTTGATGTGGCTTGTACATCAAGAGGATTACTTATGTGATTGTAATATGGTTAATGTGTGGGAATCATGGCCTATGACACCCATGGCATGGCATTGACTTGTATGATTTGACATTATATATCTATTGTGATTTTTATACCAATCCATGCGTTTGACCCTACTCAGAATACCTACTGGGCACGTTGACTAATGCCCTACTTCTACCTTAGATGACGACACAGGGAATGGACGGAGCGAAGGATGTGAATGGAGCCAAGCTTAGGAGCTTAGATAATTTAGATTTATTTTATTTTAAGTTTTTATTTCGGACAATGTAATTTGAGTTATTCGCATTTTGGGACTGTAATAACTTAGAACTATCCTACTATGGTTTGGTTTTAATTTTGGACATTTTTAAGATTAATTTATGTGATGGACTTCCTTGCTTAAAAATGGATAGGAATAGTAACTCTATTATAATTCCGCATTACATTTTATTCTGCAAGTATAGCCTTATTGCGTGTGAACCGTTTTAGTGGACTTAGTCCACGCACACGTATGGTTGGCCAGTTAAGGGCTAGGCTTTGGAAGCTCGGACTTACCTTGCATCGTGACGTCCCGCTCTCTCTCACTCTTTATTTAAAAAAAAAAATAGACTCTGATTTTCGGCTAGTGAAAAAGGGCGGGGCGTTACAGTTTCGAACCCTTTGCATATTGCTTGATTATCTATGATTGTGCACAATGTATAATTAAATACAATCAAATGCAAAGTGATGTGTGCTGAGAAGAGTGATTAAATACTAAACACAAACAAACAAATATCAAACACCATAAGACCAAATTTATTGTAACGCCCCACCCTTTTTCACCCGTTTTCCGAAAATCAGAGTCTCTTTTTTTTTTTTTTTTGAAATAGAAGAGTGATAGAGGGTGCGGACGCCACGACGCGAGTTAAGTCCGAGCTTCTAAAGCCCGACCCTTAACTGGCCAACCCCACGCGTGGGCGGAGCTAAGTCCACGAGAACGGTTCACGCGTAGGAAGTAAGCTCGCGGATTATAATTATTGCGGAACATGATAATAGAGTCTATCCTACCAGTTTTTAGATAGAAGGGAAGATACAACATTGAATTACCAAAATGCCCCTAAGTTCATAATTATATCACAAAATGTAATCGTCCATAAGTAACGTCCAAACCATCGCAAGAACGTAAACTTATACAACCCGACAAGCTAAGTTACTTTCAAATTACATCTCCAAAATGTAAACGTAAATAAAACTAAGACTGCACTGCCCAAGCTCCTAAGCTTGGCTTCTGTCATGTCCACCGCTTCCGCCATCCCCTGCATCATCAGCTAGGGTAGAAGTAGGGCATTAGTCAACGCGCCCAGTAGGACGCCGAGTAGGGCTAGCACATGGATTAGCAATAATACACATACCGATAAAATAACATATAACAAAATAAACATGTGATGAATGCTATGCCATGGGTGCCTATGTCATGTGTCCCACCCATCATCCGTATGATTATACAATGTATCGTCCCCATGTTTGCTTCTCGGTCGCCCCGACGGAGCATGGACTCCGGTTATCGAACTATCCCCATGTCTGATTCTCGGTCGCCCCGACGGAGCATGGACTCCGGTTTGTTTATTTTGTTCCGCCCATGCCATGCATGAGATGTAGTGCATTATGCTATGTAATATATATGTAATCCATATACTTAGCATATCATACATAGCCATAAAACGCATAATATTAAAATATAATCCATATGATTCATAACTTAAAACTCATCATAAGATAAAATCATATTCATAAATCCATCATAAGCCAAATCAAAATAATTTAAAATACCATCACATATCCATCGCTTACAAAAAGGTAGGAATCCTACCGAATACCGTGTCGCGTTCCGTTACGCTTCCCGTTCGATAATCCGGTCGCCGATCGCGTACCGTTTGCGACGTCCGATACCTTATTACATTTATCGAATTAGTCCCTACGTTATCCATGATTAAGTTCATAATTGATCCATCTACTTAGACTCATTAATGGTCATTAAATTATGTTACAAATTTATCGAAAATCAGCCCTTTAACTTAGCCTCATTTTTCGTGGTTTAAAACACATACATAAACCCGATTTTGGCCAATTTAGATATTTCCAATTTGCGGCCTAAAACGCAACAACTAATCGCTTCACTTAACCATTCACAAAATATCCGATTTTTATGTCTAATTCCTATAGGGTTCGGCCATGTACCATGGCCGAACCCATGGTTCTTCAATGTGGCCACTTATTACGGTTTTGCCACTCTTCTTCCATGGTAAATCATTCATTCATTTATGTGCATTCTAAGTCCAAGATTCATTCATACTTAGGTCCATTCAATCATGACCTAGCATCATAAAATCAGCCACCTACTATTTAATTTTGAAAAACATTTACTCCCACACCTAATTCCACATTTTGGCCTAAGGTGTGGCCCACATATCATGACCTCCAAATGGGTCGTGGGTTCGGCCATACACCATGGCCGAACCCATGATGCCTATTTTCCCTTCCCTTAGGTCCATATTACTCCCTTTAATCCAATCTCCAATGAATTTAAATTATCCATTCAAGTCCCCATTTTCATCCCATTTAAAACCTCACATATCATTTTTATAAATCCATTAAAATCTAGCATTCTTCTACATCGTTTTCCATTTATTAAAACCACTAATCACTACCCTAAGGTTCTCCTTTATGGATGCTATTTTCAAAGACTAAGTTTTGTCCCAAAACAATCCAATTTAAAATCACTAATCTTCATTTGTTTTGGCCCTTTAAAAACCATATCATACACTTTGTAAATCCATTTAAATTTACCCTTTACTTACCCAAATTTCCATTTGCTTAACCATATGTACAAATCATAATTTAGTCAACAAATGACCTAAAAACATTGGTCATGGGTTCGGCCATACACCATGGCTGAACCCATGATGTCTTTCCCTCATTTTTAACTTGGGTCCTTTATCACATTTAGGTCCATTAAAAGGTCCCTCCATGAGGGGATTTCATCATACATTTAGATCACTTCTTTTCAATCAATACTAACATTATTTAAAGTCTATTAAAATCACCAACATTTTCTCATGAGTTTCTCATTTTAACAATCCTTTAAAATCATCCATTTTTAATCATTTGAGGCCTAACTTTCATTAACCACTCTCCATATTTCCATTCTTATAACAACTCCAATAATTCACAATCACTAACCATGGGGTTCGGCCACCTTGTATGGCCGAACCCTATAGTCCTTGATTTCTTTTAAAACATCACAACTCCATTCGAATTAAATCATCCATTTACATTTCCCTTTTCACCCCATTTAAACATCACATTCTATGCCTTTAAATCCTCTTTAAAAATCACTATTTAAACCACTTGTAAACTAGTTATCATAAATCATTCTCCACCATTTTTAAACCTTCAAACCTTAATTAAAAATCATCTACATTTACCATGGAGTTCGGCCATGCTACATAGCCGAACCCTATGGTCCATTCAATCATTAAAAATTCCATATTCTCCATGCTTCCATTCTTATAAAACACTAGAATTTCACCCATGGATTCCATCATAAAATTTCTTCCAAAAGTTGCCTACATTTAACCCTTTAAACCCTTGAAACCCTAAACCATTCTCCATCTTTTTATTCTTATAAAAACCCTAATTAAATGCATTCATCACCAAATCATCCACCATGGGGTTCGGCCATGCTACATGGTCGAACCCTATGGTTCACAATTCTTCCAATAATTTTTATACAACCCCATGCTTAAAAATTTGAATATAAAGCATCCCTAATCCTTTTTCTTAGCCTTCCATTTGATGGATTTTTAGATCCATTCCATAGCCTAAAATAATTTGGCCACCATCATATGGCAAGGATGGATTCCAAAACTTAAACCCTAAATAATAAATTTCTTGTTTAGAACATACTTACGATCCGACGACTCCTCCGGTCTTTGTTCCTCCACTTGATTTCCTTAGCCTCTTCTCTCCTTCTTCTTGATCTTTGATCAGATAGATGTGCTTGATCAATGGTGGGACATGCTTGGATTGGCTAAGGTAAATGAGGTTAGGTTAAGGGAGAAAGAGAGTACGGAGATGAGGGAGAGATCTTCAAGGTTCTTGATCTTGGGGTGGCCCAAGACTTATCCTTTCCTTTTCTTTTCTTTCTCTTTTTTTCTAAGTTTTTCTTCTAAGTTTTCTTCACTCTCTCCTTCGCAAGGTGGGGGACGAATTTTCTTGTGTGTGTGGGGAGTGCTAGAGTGAAATGAGTTAGTTTGAAATGGGATGGAGGTGGGTGGAGTGGCCTTTACTCAACATTTAATTCCCTCACCAACCAAGCATGGGCTAGCTTGACTTTGGTGGTGGTAGTTGAGCCCAATCCACCATTTAAGCCCATGGTTTTATTTTGTGTTTCTTAAGAGTGGTTTGTGTTTGTTGGAGTGGTTTTGACCATTTGACCAATTTAGATTAGGTTAATTAACTTAGATCAATTTGATTTTTAGGTTAAGTTAATTAAGCCCCATATTTCATTTAATTCCATTAAATTCCTTCTATAAGATCCACCCATGGTTGACCCAGTCAACCATGGTGGTAGGCCCCACTATCCTTGGGTCCACACGCCACCTCCATGGGTGAGGTGGAGGTGGGCCTCATTGGCCATGTCACCTTGGTCCATTTATCACCTAACTTAGGTGATTTAAATTTTTATTAAATGTATCCCTCTTATTAGATCACCATTGGGCCCATGGCCCAATTAGATTCTTGTCTTACCCATTTACCTTAGGGCTTAATTACCTTGGTCCATTGGGTCCCATATGGCCCTTTGACCCAATTTGACTAATCTTGACCCAATTACTTACCATTGCCCGATTAAATGAACCTATTCTAATTCAAGGTCTATTGGGTAACCATTGGCCCTATGGCCCAATTAGATTCCCTCCTTTTCCACTTACCTTAGGGTTTGAACCGATTTTGATCCATTGGGCCCCACATGGCTATTGGGCCCACTTTGACCATCGTTGACCCGATTAGTCCTCATTGACCCATTAAATGGATTTTATCCAATCCATGGCCCAATTGGGCCATCCTTGGGTCATTGTCCCAAAATTTGGTCCACTTGGCATTTTATTATATCAAGCTTCAAATTAACATGAATAAATGCCAATATATATATTTATCAAAAATTCGGGTTATTACATTTATAGTGGTTCGGTTAGCCAACTTACATGAACTGTTAGGACTCGCTCAACCTTGAGCTATCTCCAAATCCACTATGTGGGGACTTACACCCTCACATTTAGAGTATGAATTCCACCTCACTTAATCGGCTGGGAATTCCATCCACCACTGTGCCAGAGACGACGCTCTAGAGTTTTTTTATAGTGGTTACAAAGCCAATCCTCCTTAATCCACTTTCGAGACAAATGTTTTAAAACCAAAATCAAAACCAAGAAGCACTTGCCTTTGAAGCTCTTTCTCGTTGATGTGTGCTTCTCGAAGATCCCACCCAATGTGTGCCGACGCTCGTCCTTGTAGCCATTGTATAGCAATCACAATTCAGGGGTGATAAGGAAATTGGTTTAACTAGAGACTTCCTAGTTTTTTATCATTTTTTCTCTCTCTCACAAACTCAATCCATATGATTGGTTGTACTTGATTCCCCAAGTGTAAGAACAAAAGAGATAGAGTGATCCTTCTATTGGCCCTTGTTTAAGCTCACTGATAATGATGAGGGTCCAACTGATTTGTCAAAAGGATGCCAACTGGTTGAACAAAGATTGGTATTTATAGACAAGGCAAACAGTTCTAGCAGCGGTAACGTACCGACAGGTAGGGCGCACCGAGAGGTTGGTGCTAGAAACATTACCATTCAATAACCCCACTGTTGCACATTAATGCACTCCCAACGGTATAATTCTTTCTTGGTCGACATGTTGGTGTCGCCGATGGGTCGACAGTCATGGCACCAAGAGGTCGGACCATACGAGAGGCTCGATCTGGGGCAACAACATGCAGACAGAGTTTCATGTCCAGAAACTTGTCCTGCCCAGAATGACCTGTCCTCCTTAACCGAGGGGTCAGTCCTTATACTCTCGATCGGTCTTGAACTACCGATATGTCGATTTTCTAGAGAGCCCACCTGAGTTCTAAGTTCCAGAACTCATAAGTCTTTATCAAAGAGTCGTTGATCACAAGGTTTCGTTTCAACTTTTCACCTAGGGGTCAGTGTATACGAGATTCTCGTTCAGAGGCACATCCAGAATGATAGTTCTATGATCCAAAACCTTTGTAAATCTGGTCGACCATTCCTTGGCCACAATGGGTCGATCATGTCTCCACCGAGGGGTCGGTGAGAACAACTGGTCGAGCTGACAGTGAAACGAAATACATATTTCCATGTTGGGTTCTAATTCACTGTTAAGCTTACTCTCTAGGTCTTTTAATGATTTTACCATTTGTTCAACTAAGGCTAGGAATGGTCCTCTTAAGGTGTAGGTACCACCTAAAGTCATATATGATCGATTTCCTGTTTTGTTATTGCCATAGCGATGAGCTTCAATCCAGTGGAGCATGATCTTCAATGTTAATCATCTTGAGTCTTCAAGCTTCTAGCAAGTCCTTCTTCCCGAGTCATTGAATTGACAAACTTAGGGACCCTAGGCACTAACAATCTCCCCCTTTGTCAATTTCATGACAAAACCTATAAGGTAACTCAATTACAATCCCACCCTTACTGCATCACGTTTGAATATAAAATTTTACATTGTTTACATATTCAAATGGAAAACAAGATTATGATCTTCGCATATTCTTGTTCAGCTTGCTTCATATCATGATTTCCTGTTTTAGCACATAAGAAAGCAACACTAGAAAATCATTAGAGAGGTTAGTCCCAAAACATAAATATGCATTCATGGACTAAACAAGATTAGTATTCATTGTTCCTCATATACCAATGATTTCCTAGAAACCAACACTAGTTATTAGTGTTGAGAAGATTTTCTCCCCTAATCTTCTTTGCGTTTGATCTTCCAAACTCCAAATATAGACATTCCTTTATGTCCATTGGCTTCTTCATATTCCTCTCCTTTATGGCTCTCTCTTCCTAGTGGCCCGAGTACTTAGGCTTCACCAATTAGTTACCATAATTGGTTTTGATGTCTTATAGCTTCTACTAATTTCTCCCCCATTTTGTCATATATTTGACTAAGATTAGTAATCAAACATCAATTTTCAAACACTCCCCCATGTTTTTTACATTTAGTGTTTAACTAAGTTCTGCTTTAACTCATGGTTCTCCCCTACGGTCCAATGCACACTTCTCGTGCATCAAGGTTTATTCTCCCCTATACAAGCTAAGTTCCAGTTTAGTTGATTTCTTCCATGGGTCAAGCTAATATCTTATTTTCCCTAGAGTTTTCTCCCCCATTCTCCAAGTTATCTTTTGTAGCTTCTTTGGCTCATCTCCCCCATGGAGTAAGCTATATTTTCTAGCTTCTCCAGATTCTCTCCCCCATAAACTTAGTTGCCTCTAAGTTTATTTTCCATCAAGGTTCCTTTCAAGCTTGCATCAACCTTCCTCCTTACACTGTCATGACCAGTGACAGGTGCTAATCAGCACATATTTTGTGCTCCCCCAAGCTCCAAGTATGTGTGTGCAACCTTAGCCCGATCCCTATCTCCATAACAATCTGTATTTTAGTCTATTTAACAAAATCCATAGACATGAGATAGAAAGCATTCCATTAAATTAGCGCACACACTAAATCAAATCATATTATTTCGTTGATAAACAAAAAGATTCATTCAGTACATATGGTTTTAAGAAGGTGGGGCATCATGGATGCTTAGTTTTAATGCTACAACTATAGTTTTTCCAAAATACAGACTATGAAAAACTATCCTAAGCATAGCCATTCTGAGGAGGTGATGCTGGAGGGGAAGGATATTTTTGTTGAGAAAGGTTAACTATTGATTATCGTAATACAGAGAGTTCTTCGTAGACACCCTTAGCGAATCCTTGCATGAAACCATCTAGCCCATCCAGATGCACCTCGATTTGAGAGACTTGATCTTCGATTTTGCAGATAGATCGAATCAGGGGTTGTGAAACAGGTCGTTCAAGTTCACCACTCCCTTGACCTTCAAGTGAATCACCTAGGTTATTACAATCACTTCTCCTTCTTCATCAGCATTGTCCAACACGGAAATCACTTCTGCTTCGGTTCTCAGGTTTTGTCTAGATTAAGACCTGAGAGAATACCGACGGTTGGATCCAGCCTTAGGGGCATAGATTTTTTTGAGAGGGGCACTCATAGGAACAGAGCTAGTAGAGCTAGGTTCGGGGGCATTCTTCACGAACCTAGGTGATGAGGGGATGAGAACTGGACTCAGGTTTCTCACCAGAGGTCGAAGGCCGAGACTTAGTAGTCATCTTTCTGGGCATTGATTGGAAACATGGGAGAGATAACCAAGGCTTAGCCGACCACTAAATCTCACAAACACCGTGACACCTTTTTTTATTGGAGTGAGAGAAGCAAAAACCCTATGGTTTTCCGGCTATATTTCACTCCGAGATATCCTATTGACTGATCTATGGCACGGGAGGAGAGGAGGAAATCGCCAGATCTCAGCGGGAGAAGGAACGATGATTTTGAAACAATATGTCATTTTCGCAGAAAGAGTCCTTTTAACTTAATCTTTATGACTCACAGACAGGTCGTGACCAACAACCGGTCAGTGTTGATATGTCGATAAGTATTGGCCTGTCTCCCCTTTTGATTTTCCCCCTTTCAGACAGTGTTCTTGTTTTAGAATAGTAGTGACATGCCTGTACCTCAGACTAGTATATCCTTCAACCTGGGTTTTAAAACTTAAAGGATGACTGGGTATGTGTGTGTGTGCTTTTGATATTCAAATTCATCATGCTTTGCTTACACCTTTCAATGCCAGTGTAGATACATACATTCACTCCACTATTGTGCCATTTGAAGATTTAACTCACCCTTTTGAAGGTAGGTACAAAACATGGATTACGGATCTCTCCTGGATTCAAACCAATACAAGTACTTTGGGCACATTTAGTTTACGTATTCCAACATATTGCCCAAGTGTGTGATGTCATGAGAAGCGACATCTACAGGCTTTAGCGAAGACAAAGTGTTCTATAAACATAACTCATTCCACATAATGTGTAATATAATGGATATTGAATGAGACACTAAGCACACAAATCATACATTCATTTCACATTTTGAATACATGAGTCATGCATATGAAAATGAAGTATGATGCTACCCACACAACTCTCATGCCTGTTATCATGTTATTACCCAAAACATGATAAACTCTCTTACCATTCCTTCAAGTATCCTCCAATGAGGTTCATTTCTTGGAAAGAGCTGGTACCAAATGCATTATAGATAAGCACATTTGATCATTTTGATCAACACTTTTGGTAATTCATACGAAACCAAAAATCCATTTAAAGACATAGAGCATGTTTCATTCCACAAGGGATAACTTGAAATGAAACAACACTATGTATTTGTACCATACATACCCTATACATGAGGTAATGCATAAACTACATTCATTTTCCTAAAGATACACAAATCACTTCGTATATGAAATGAAATGAGACAAGTATAATCCAGTATTAGAGTGAGACCTACATGTACATATGGGTATCTTGCATAAGATCAATCCAACAATCAAACAAGAATATGGATTGTAGGCAAGATACAAGGTGATTCCAAAACATTTTCAAATTTGACACCAACAGTGGTATCCCTTCACACATTTGAAGATAACCTTGTGAGACTTGGAATATACGTGCACAATCCGGTGATGCCTTTTATCAAATCTGCTTTTAATTTTGGGTGCGTTCCCATCTGACTTTGTGAATTAAAACCCCAGATTTTGTACCGTGATGATGACCAAACATAAGAGGCAAACATTTTGGTACATGGCCACAAAGGATACTTGAAGGTCACTACCTTCATCAAGTTCCTTTACTCTGTCCTTTTCTTCTCTTGTAGGATTTAGCTTGGAATTTTTCATTGTATGAACCATAGTCAATCACTGTAACACCCGGTCCTTTTTCACTCGCCGAAAATCAGAGTCTATTTTTTTTTATATATATAAAAGAGTGAGAGAGTGGGGGCGTCACAACGCGAGCTAATTTCGAGTTTCCAAATCCCAACCCTTAACTGGCCAACCATACGTGTGCGTGGACCAAGTCCACTAAAACGGTTCACACGTACTCAAGTTAAACATGCGGAATAAATCATAGATGCGGAATTATAATAGAATCATAATTCTATTCCATTTTAGATAGCAAGGATGTCCATCACTTAATCATAAATATCATACGTTAAAATATCCAAAATTAATCTTTCAAACCATAGCAAATATATCTACGTTATTATAGTCCCACGAACTAATTACTCAAATATATTATCCATGAGTAACTTCAACAAAATGCAACTTAATCATCCAAGCTCCTAAGATTGGCTCCGATCACGTCCTTCGTTCCGTCCATTCCCTGTATCATCAACTAGGGTAGAAGTAGGGCTTTAGACAACGCGCCCAATAGGTATTCCAATTAGGGTCAAACACATGGGTTAGTATAAAAATTCAGATATAATACATCATGTCGTATCTATAAAACATCGTATCCAAAACAGTGTATGATAATAGAGATCCAATCATACAGATAAAAACCAGAAACAGTTCATGATAATAGAGATCATAATCATGCTGATGCAATGCCATGCCATGGTTGCCATATGCCATGAGTCCCACCCATCAGCCATATCACAATCACAAAACATCCTCTTGATGGAAAACTCCTCATCAAGGTATCACAATCATAGTATCCCTCTTGATGGAAAACTCCTCATTAAGGTATCCTCTTGATGGAAAATTCCTCATCAAGCTCACGAATGCCTTACGGACTCCCAGACGGAGCGTGGACTCCGGTTACTTCTTGATGGGATAATGCACATCAAGGTCTTCCCACGAATGCCTTACGGACGCCCCGACGGAGCGTGGTCTCCGGTTACATTTCATCCCTCCCATGCCATGCATGAGATGCAAATGCCAACATGTTATGTAATAATACAAATCATAGCATTTAAAATCTCATATTTGAAACATATCATTTATACAAAATAACTCATCAAAATATGAATTAAAACCATCATACATATCCCATGGTATCAATGAGGTAGAATCCTACCAATGACCAACTTATGTGTCCTTACGTTTTCGTCCGGAAACCGCTCACCGATCGTACATTGCTTGTGAGGTCCCGTTACCTTATTACGTATCAATAAATCAAAATCAATGTTCCATTTGATTTCCCACCATGTTTAAGTCCATAAACATGCCTTGATGGGGTTCGGCCATACAACATGGCCGAACCTCACTCACTTGGTTTTGGTCCATCTTTTTAGTCCTTTGATATTTTAAATCAAGTCCAAGATCACGCCACCTTTGATTCATTAATCTAATTACTTATAAATTAATCATTTAACATTAATAACAACCTAAGTCCACAAAACATTCCCCATGAGGTTCGGCCATACACCATGGCCGAACCCATGGTCCTTCATTTCCACCCCATATACATCTTAGCCATTATTCTTTATAGCTACTCACTTAGCTTACTTATACATGACTTAGGTCCATAAATCATTCATCAACACAACATAGTTCCATGACTAAACTCCTCCATTTCATAGCTTGATGATTCATCTCTTAAATCATACATGGATCTACCAAATGATCCATCAATGGTCCATATGTATGGCCGAACCCATGATATCAATTTCATCCTCTTTCTTAAATCATTTACCACATTAAATCCATAACTAAACATTTCATGCATGGATCCACAAATGATCCATCAACATAGACCCATAATCAAATCCTTCCATCTCCTAGCATAATCATTCATTTAAACATGACTAGATTCATAAATAAACCCATTAAAATGGTTCATGGGGTTCGGCCATACACCATGGCCAAACCCATGGTGTGCCATTTTAATCCTCTCTTTAAATCATTTACTACCTTGGGTCCATAAATCAAGTCCCTCCATGGGGGGGGGGGGTGGTGTGGTTTATTAAACATACACTTAGGTCTCTCAATTTAAAATATCATCTTCCATATTTAAAAACCTATTAAGATGACCACATTTCTCCATCATCTTCATGGTCTTGTAAATACCTCAATATTTCTCCATGGGATTCGGCCATACAACATGGTCGAACCCATGGCCCATGGTTCTTCACCATTTCCTCACTTTAGGTTATCATTTACGACCTTTCAAACCCACTTAAAAATCATCAATAATCTTCCATCATTATGGTCCTTTAAAACCTTTTAAAAACACTAACGTACATCTATGGTTTCCATCCTTTAATAACCTTTAAACATCAACAATATACCTCCATGGGGTTCGGCCATGGTGTATGGCCGAACCCATGGTCCAAGGTTCTTCATCATTATAACATTTTAGACCATTTAAAATGATTAACAATTCTCCATTATTTCCCTCCTTTAAAACCCTTTCAAATCATTGACATACAACCATTTTAAAACCTTTTAAAATCTTTAATACCTTTCCATGGTTTAACCACCTCTAAAACCATTTAAACCAATGATATTCTTCCATGGGGTTCGGCCATACAACATGGCCGAACCCTATGGTTCATCAATTTATTCTAAAAATCATACTTCCAAGATTTAATCCTTTGATGGGGTTCGGCCATACATCATGGCCGAACCTCATCCTTTAATACCCCAGATTTTGCAATATATCAATATTTACAAAATTGCCATTGAAATTATGAATTAAAAGGATATGACCGTAGATGCGTAAATTGTGGGGCCCATTGTTCAAATAAGACCCAATGTACATGTTATAAGGATCAAATTAAAGTAAATGGGTAATGTGCATCTAATTGGGTCAAGGTGGTTAATTGGGTCAAAGGACCCAATTGGGACCCAATGGGTCGTGGTGGACATGATTGACCATTGGGTGAGCTCAAGTTTAATTTTGGTTAGGCTAAATTGAATGGGAATGTTAACAAGTGTTTAAGTTAACTTCAATTAAATGAAGGAGTTGAGTTTAATGTGAAGTTGAATTTGTTGTATGAGTTGCATTAAAATGATGAGTTAAACGAGTGAGTTGTGTCATATGAGTTGGATGGGAAATTATGGAGATATTTATCTTAAAAGGAGTGAAGTGTGAAATTGAAGGGTTGTAGTTTCAAACTCAAACACCACACCACACGTTGGTTGCATGGGAAGTTTCTCCCATGCATGAAACTCCTAGTTAAGTAATGAATGAATGTGGAGGTTTTGGGAGTTACATGAGGTGAGAAGTTTATTTTTTAAATTCAAACATAAAACACGTTGGAATGCATGAGAATTATTCTATGCATGAGAATTAAAGGGGAGTTAGAAGGTTGGGTGGTCCAAGGATTAAGACACAAAACCGTTGGCTTGTAGGAGTTTCATCTCATGGATGAAACTCCCACATGAGCAACTAAGGTAGAGTGGCGGTTACACCAAGATATCAAAGGCTAGCCGTTGTAGCCTTTGGGAGTTTCATTTTAAAATGAAACTCTCTCATGGAACCTTAATGAGAGGAAAGGATACACTAAGACATGCATGGGAGCCGTTGGGTACCTTGGGAGTTTCATCTCAAGGATGAAACCCCAAGGGAGGCATTAAGAATGGAGTTACAAAATGGGTTCACACATGGAGAAGTGATGGAGTAGGTTGCATCTAGGGCAGCTCAAGAACCAAAAACCGTTGGAGGGTTTCATCTCAAGGATGAAACCCCCAAGTGGAATAATTGAAGGAAATGAATGGGGAAGGGAGTTACAAGTGATGCCAACCTTAGGCTGAATTTGATTAACCAAAGGAAGAGTTTTGTTTCCACTCATTTTCTCACTATCTCCCTCTCTTACCCGACCAGCACTCTAAGGAAAGGAGATCAAACATTTGGAGAATTCTATCTCATTCTCTCCCTCTCTCTCTCAAGGCCGGTTCTCATCTCAAAGATCAAAAAGGGTTTGAAGGTTTGAAGCATTGTGCTAAGCTTCTCTTTCAATTCATCTTGGCCGAACCAACCCTTGATAATTTCATCTTGATCAAGCTCATCTATTGGCCGAAGATCAAAGAGAAGAGGAAGAATGAAGGCTAAGGATCAAAGAGGAGAAAAAGGAAGGACTAAGGAAGGAGAAGATCAAGAAGGAGTGAAAGAACCGGAGGAGTCGCGGTATTGGTAAGTGCACTATAAACCTTTGTTAAATAAATTGGTTAAGGGAACATGATCCAGCCATTGTATGGCCGAACCTATCAAGGGTTTAAATCATGGATGATGATGTTTAAAAAGGGTAGAAAATGGATCATAGGGTTCGGCCACTTTGGATGGCCGAACCCCATGAAAATACTTGGTAATTTTTATGGTTTTTGAGAGATAAAAACCATACCATGTTTTGAAGGTTTAAAGGGTTTTTAAATGGAGAAAAGGTTGCTGTTTTGGGTCGGCCATTGCATGGCTGAATCATATTGTTATTATGGCTAAGGGTTGATCATAAACCATATATAAATGTTGGAATGTTTGAACCAAGAAAACCATGGGGTTCGGCCATACACATGGCCGAACCCCATGGACCATTTTTATGGGTAATTGGAGTTAAGAGCATGGTTGGAAATTATTAATGATTATATGCTTTTGATTAAGGAATCACATATGTTTATCTTGGGACTTAGTATTAAATAATCAGCCATTATAGATGATGGAAAAAAGGACAAAATCAGTATGGTGAGGTTCGGCCATGTTGTATGGTCGAACCCCACTAATGGATAATTGGTGGATTTAGTTTCTTTGAAGTGGTTAACTTGTAATATAATTGGTCAAATCAAAATGGAGATTTGTCAAGGATTAAAAGGACCAAATTTAAAATGGTGAGGTTCGGCCATGTTGTATGGCCGAACCCCACTAAGGTGCATTTGTTATGGATATTGGCTAGCAATGTTAAGCAAAGGTTAAACCAATGGCAAAAACCGTAAATACAAGTTATTATGTAAATATGGAATGAAAGATTAAAGGACTTGAAAAAGGAGCCGAAACCAAAATGGTGAGGTTCGGCCATGTTGTATGGCCGAACCCCACCAAGGTATGTTTGGTAGATTGAGGTTTTTAATTAAGTTATTTGGATGGTTTTGGTTAAATGAAAAAAAAAGATCAAATTCAAGTAGGTGAGGTTCGGCCATGGGGTATGGCCGAACCCCACAAGGTGGTTTTTGGGACTTAGACTTAATTGGAAATCACATGGTTATGTGTTTGACTTATTGTTATATAAACAAGGTAACGGGACTTCTTGAACGGTGCCCAAATCGTGAGCGGGTGACGATTTAAGAAGAGCAGACCATTTAAGTGATCATTTTGTAGGTTTCCTACCTCTTTGTAACCACACTTTATACTTGGTTTTTATCTTTATTTTTATGAGATATGGGTTAAGTTATTATGTTTCAAAGTGTATTTGAATGCTAAGATTTGTTAAAAAATGGCATGTTTTCATTGACATCTCATGCATGGCATGGGGTGATGGTTATGTAACCGGAGGGTCCACACTCCGTCGGGGCTTCCAAAAAACCTATGTGGTGGTACTTTGATGATGAGAATCCCATCAAGAGGAAACCGGAGGGTCCACACTCCGTCAGGGCGTCCGAACAAGCTATGTGGAGATACCTTGATGATGAGAATCCCATCAAGAGGAGGCTATGTATACTTGTGATGGGTGGGAATCATTACATTTGCATACATACATAGCATTGTTTTTGTAAGTTTTTTATGATCATGTATTATTATGTTATATGCATGTTTTATACTAACCTTGTGGCAGCCCTAATCTGAAACACCTACTGGGCGCATTGTTCTAACGCCCTATTTCTATCTTTAGTGGATGACACAGGAAAGGGAAAGGTCGAGGATCGTGAAGGAAACCAAACATAGGAGCTTGGGCATTTAAATGGACTTATTTATGGATATTTTGTTTAAGTTTACATGGAAATGTAATTTGTTAGTTAGATGTTGGAAACCCTCCATCTCCCCAACGTGTGCTATGGGTATGCCTAGTGTAACCACCAAAACCATTCATCTCCCTCATTAATGATTCATTTGGAGTTTCATCCCATGAGATGAAACTCCCACCATTCCAACGTGTAACCCTTGAAGGTGTCTTTTGAAACAACAAGACTCTTCATCTTCCCACTCCACTCACTTAAGATGAAAGTCTCATTAACTTCCCATCCAACTCACCATAACTCAATTATTTTTAATTCTTTAAATTCAAAACTTGTACTCATTCATTAACTCAATTGAACTTAATCCACTTTAACTCAGCCACACCTTAATCACATTTGAATTCATATGGTGGTCGGCCAAGTCAACCATGACCCATTGGGTCCCAATTGGGCATTTGACCCAATTAAATAAATCTTACCCATTTATTTCAATTGAACCTTATCCAATAGCCATTGGGTCTTAATTGGGCCATTGACCCAACTCCTTACCGATCTAAGGTCCATCTCCATTAATTCACAAATTAAATGGATAATTTCCATATATATTCATAAGTTGAAAATCCGGGGTGTTACAATATTACCCTCTTTTGAACATTTTCGTCCCGAAAATCGAGCGAAGTAGGGTTTCAAACAGATTACATAAATAGCTCAGGGTGAGATGTTCTCATTTCTTGGTTTAAGATCCCGGGGTGTTACAATCACCTATTTTATCAATACACAAACTTGTCATGATAGATTATGTCATGCACTAGGCTAGAGGTGGCAATTTTTCCATGGATACTTTCAGCCTCTTTTGCTGTTTCATATTTTTTAAATATTTCAAACGCATACTATGAAACAACAATGATGAATGCTACAAGTATTTGATTAAAGTGTGTAGTGAATTCATCACTAGTCCAAGCAATTTGGTCTTTAAGCTAAGTGGTCATGGAAGTTGAAGGTTTATCCAATACATTCCATAGGCATAGACCACTTTTTATTCACCTATTTCCAAACATATTTATTGATGAAAATATTTAAAGTTATTCATTCTATTTTTCATCAGAAATAAAGATTTGGAAGTATCATGACTTTCTTTTATAACCATTGTTTTAGCACGGATCAACTCGGATTGTTAGATCATTTTCAAAGAGCACGAGGCTCTGGTAGCGATTGAAAGTCCCTTTCTCATGGTGTTATAACATGATTGACCCCAGAGGGGGGCGGGTGAATATGTCAAACTCAGTTTCCATGGTGTTTACAAATTTCTTGATTGTTTGATGTTTAAGTACAGCGGAATAACAACATTAATGAAGAGATTTGTTTAGTATGATAAATTGTTTATAATTTCTTTAAACAATCACACTAAGTTTCGAACCCTTTGCATATTGCTTGATTATCTATGATTTTGCACAGTGTATAAATAAAGACAATCAAATGCAAAGTGATGTGTGTTAAATACTAAACACAAACACACAAAGATCAAACACCATAAACCAAATTTATAGTGGTTCGGTTAGCCAACCTACATCCACGGTACTTACGACTCGTTCAACCTTGAGCTATCCCAAAATCCACTAAGTGGCGACTTACACCCTCACAATTAGAGTAAGAATTCCACCTCACTCAATCGGCTGGGAATTCCATCCACCACTATGCTAGAGATGGCGCTCTAGAGTATTTTTATAGTGGTTCCGGAGCCAATCCTCCTTAATCCACTTTCGGAACAAAGGTTTTAAAAACAAAATCAAAACCAAGAAGCACTTTCCTTTGAAACTCTTTGTCGTTTATGTATGCTTCTCGAAGATCCCACCCAATGTGTGCTAACGCTCCTCCTTGTAACCGTCGTATAGTAATCAAAATTCCGGGATGACAAGAAAATTGGTTTTACTAGAGTTTTCCTAGTTTATTATCATTTCTCCTCTCACACTCACAAACTCAATCCATATGATTGGTTGTATTTGATTCCCCAAGTGTAATTACGGGAGAGAGAGTGATCCTTTTGTTGGCCCTTGTTTATGCTCACTGATAATGATGAGAGTCCAACTAATTTGTCAAAGGATGCCAACCGGTTGCACAAAGATTGATACTTATAGACAAAGCAACCAGTTGGAGCAACGGTAATGTACCGACAGGTCGGGCGCACCGAGGGGTCGGTGACTAAAAATATTACCGTTCAACAACCCGACCTTTGAGTATTAATGCACTCCAAACAGTATAATTCTTTCCCTGTAGACATGTCGGTGTCGCTGATGGGTTGACAGTCATGGCACCAAGAGGTTGGTCCATACGAGACTCTCGATCTAGGGCAACACCATGCAGACAGAGTTTCGAAACTTGTCTTGCCAGAACGACCTGTCGTCCTTTACCAAGGGGTTTGTCATGGTACTCTTGATCGGTCTTGAATTATCGATATGTCGATTTTCTCGATAGCCCACCTGAGTTCTATGTTCCAGAACTGATAAGTCTTTATCGAAGAGTCATTGACCATGAGATATCATTTCAGGTTTTCACCGAGGGGTTGGTGCATACGAGACTCTCGATAAGAGGCACATCCAGAATGACAGTTCTATGATCCAGAACCTTTGTCAATCTAGTCGACCAGTCTTTGACCACGATGGGTCGATCCTGTCTCCACCGAGGAGTCAGTGAGAACGACTGGTCGAGCTGACAGTGAAACCAAATACATACTTCCAAGTTGGGTTCCAATTCACTATCAAGCTTATTCTCTAGGCTTTTTAATGATTTTACCATTTGTTCAACAAAGCCTAGTAATGGTCTTCTTAAAGTGAGGGTACCACCTAAAGTTATATATGGCCGATTAGCTGTTTTGTGATTGTCATAACGATAAGCTTCAATCCGGTGGAGCATGATCTTCAATCTTTATTATCTTGAGTCTTCAAGCTTCTAGCAAGTGCTTCTTCCCGAGCCATGGAATTGACAAACTTAGGGACCGTAGGCACTAACAAATTTGATTCTTGACAATAAATAGGGTTTAGGTCAAATATCATTTTTACTTTTTAATTTTACAAGTTAAAAACAAATTGGGTAAAGATGTTATTTTGACTTTAGATCTAAGATTTATTAAAATCCAAGTGTCAGAATTCTTTGATTTACACAATTGATTTCTATTTTCTTGGAAATATATCTTTTGAAAGTGATGCTGATTTAATTTTAGTGCATATATTTTGTGACTTTCCGTTGGGTTCATGTGCATGTGAGTTATAAATGTAAAATTTCACAACAAGTTTTTGGAGCGTTGCCGGGGAAAATCAAAAAATTAAATTATGTGCCTTTAAAATTATCTATTTTTAGAAAAAAATGTTATTTTTGAAAAGTTCTATTTTTGACAACTCTTTAAAATTGGAAATTTTTATTTTTCGAAAGTTCTAATTTTAGAAAGTTTCATTAAATAAGAAAATCTTGAAAATCTAAATATTTTAGAAACAATTTATTTTTGGAAAGCTGTTAATTTTTTAAACTACTATATTTAGAATTTCTATTTTTGGAAATATTCTATTTTATTAGTTTCCAATTTTGCAAGGATTTTTTAATCTTGGAATTTATTTTAGTCAAATCTTATTTTTGAAAATCCATTTTTGGAACTTGATTTCAATTCTTGTAATCTTGACTCATTTAAAATTCTTGTTTAAGGTTGTAAATAGTGCATCTCCTCCATTAGTTGTAGTTTAGGAAAAATCATTTAGTTTATGATCATGCATTCTTTGATTTAGACTCTACACCAAGGGTTTTATGTATTGTTTTGCATGTTTTTAAATGCACGGTTCAAAATTGCTGGAAATAAGTATATTAGGCTAAGGTGAGTGCCTAATTGCCTTCTTTTATTTTTTATTTTTATCATGCGTTCATATAGAATTTCTTTTTAGGGTGTTCTTTAATTTACTTGCATACTTAAATTGCTCATGCATACTAGGGTGCTAGATTCATTCATTAGTTAGATTTGTTTGATATTTGTTTTGCATATTTGTTTAATGCTTGCATTGGTAAAGTAGGATTGCATTCACAAGATCTAGAAAAATAAGATAGTAAAATGGTTCATGCATCTCTTAATAAAATTAATTAAGGAACCTACTAGTGCCTTGAATTAGCTAAGACTCTATGTTTCTCAATTCCATGACTCGGAAAGAAGCACTTGCCGGAAGCTTGAAGACCCAAGATGATCAAGAGTATAGATCGTGCTCCACTGGATTAAATCTCATCGTTATGGCAATTACAAAATAGGTAATATTGCCATAAATGAATTTAGATGGTACCTACACTTCAGAGACGATTATCCCTAAGCTTAGAGAAACAAATGGTTAAATCATAAAAAGACTAGTAAGGAAGCTTGACAGTGAATTGGAACCCAACTTGGAAATATATATTTGGTTTCACTGTCAGTACGACCAGTCTATCTCAGACCCCTCGGTGCAGTCAGGATCGATCCATCGTGGTCAAAGATTGGTCGGCCCGAATGACATTAGGTTCTGGAACATTAAACTGTCATTTTGGGTTTGCCTTTGATTGAGAGTCTCGTATGCACTGACCCCTCGGTGAAAAGCTGAAACGAACCCTTGTGGTTAACGACTCCTTGATCAAGATCTTGAGTTTTTGAATCCTTGAACTAATATGGACTCTCGAAGAAACAGACATATCGACAATCAAAGACCGACTGAGAGTAACAAGATCGACCCATCGGTAAAGGGCGACATGTCATTCTAGGTAACTGGTTTCAAGACTTGAAACTACTGTCAAGCATGTTTTGTACCATAACGAGCCTCTCGTATGGACCGACCTCTTGGTACCATAAGTGTCGACCCATCGACGAAAACAACATGTCGACCTAAAAAGAATATTACCGTTGGGAGTGCACTTAATGCACAACGGTCGGATATGTAACGATAACATTTCTAGTCACCGACCTCTCGGTGTGACCGACATGTTGGTACATTACTGTTACTTCAACTGGTTGTCTTCGCTATATAAACCAACCTTTATGCAACCGGTTGGTATCATTTGGACGGATCAGTTGGACACTCATCTTTATCAGTGAGTTTAACAAGGGCCAACAGAAGGATCACTCTCTCTCATGCTTACACTAGGGGTATCAAATACAACCAATCAAATGGATTGAGTTGTGAGAAAGAGAGGAATGATGAAAACTCATAGACAACCAATCTGAGGATTGAGTTTGAAAGTGAGAATGAGAGAACCATAAGCTAGGAAACCTTTGGTAGAACTTGTTTCCTTGACACCCTCGAATGTGATTGCTAAAACCATGGCTAAGGGGCGGAGCGTCGTATACTTGGGTGGGATCTTGAAGAAGCATACATCAGAAGAGAGAGCTTCAAAGGCAAGTGCTTCTTGGTTTTAGTTTTCTTTAAAACCTTTGTTCCGAAGCTGATTAAGGGGAGGTACCCCGGAACCACTATAAAAAATTCTAGAATGGCGTCTCGGGCATAGAGGTGGGTGGAACTCCAGGCCAAATGGATAGGTTGAATTCCTATTCAACAGTGGTGGGTGAAATTCCTAGCCGATTGAGTGCGGTGGAATTCCTACTCCAATTGTGAGGGTGTAAGCCTCCGCTTAATGGATTTTGGGGATAGCTCAAGGTTGAACGAGTCCTAATAGTGGATGTTGGTTGGCTAACCGAACCACTTTAAAATGGTCTTGTGGTGTTTGATCAATGTGTGTTTGATCAATGTGTGTTTGTATTTAGTATTTGAGTACTCTTCTTAACACACATCACTTTGCATATTGATTATCTCATTATACACATTGCGCATAAGCATCGATAATAAGTTTATGTAAAAGGTTATAATCTTAGTGGATTGCTTAATGAAATTATCACACTAAACAAATATCTTGATTAAACAATCCACTGCACTTCAAATAATAAAGAAATTTGTAAACACCATGAAAATTGGGATTGACCTAGTCACCCCACCTTTAGGGTCAATCACGATGTTCTAGCACAATGAAAATGGAAACTTTCAGAACCATTAGGCTAGATTTTAGGAACCTTTTTAATTCAAATTGATTTTTGTAACCAAAGAATAGTCTTTTTCAAAAATGGTGTCTAAGGCTAGTTCTGTCACCAAGGCATGAGGTCGAGCATGTTTAAGGATAAGTTGGGACGAGAAACCGTTTGTGCTCTCCCACTTCCCTGGGAACTTACCTGGCCATCTCGTGGTTAAACTCTCTTTAGAGGCTTAGATCATTTGGAAAGAAAGTAGGAGAAAGTCTAGAGACAATTTTTAATGTCCTATTAGCAGTCAATAAAAATTCAGTTCTCTTAAAGAAGTTTGAATCTAGATTTAGGCATTTTCTTGTGTGAATTTGTTTGAACGTGAATGGTCGTATCTGTGTATGCTTAACTGGTCACGTGACTCCACCAATCACTTGGTTAGAGTTACATTTCCCGTCAGTACATCGATCGTTGTGTCCGAAGCTCAGTCTAGTTCAGTCATAGACATAGACAGTCCACCTACTTCACCACTCTCATCATCTTCATTTTCATCACTACCATCATCACCCATGGCAGAGGGAGTCGCGGAGAAAACACTCACAGATTACTTCTCGCCAGTCACAACCAATACTCCATCAGGTATATTGGTACTTGCAACCAATGTCACCTTTGAACTTAAGCCAGCTTTTTTACATCTTTTACCAGCCTTCAATGGTCTTCACAGAGAGGATCCGTACCTCCATGTCAAAGAATTCTTAGAGATCTGCGCCACCATTAAAATTCAAGAAATCACTGATGAATCTATTCGGCTTCGATTATTTCCTCTCTCTCAAAGAAAAAATGAAATCTTGGTTAAATTCTTTACCCGCGAAATCTATCACAACTTGGGATCAACTAGTTAATAAATTTTTGAACAAGTTTTTCCCTGTGTAAAAAACAAATGCCTTCAAGAAAGAAATGATAAACTTCAATGAGAAGGAGGGTGAACAATTCTATGAAGCATGTGAAAGATTCAAAGATATATTAGCAAAATGCCCCAACCCTGGTTTTGAAACGTGGAGACTTGTCCAATTTTTCTATGATGGTTTAACCATATCAAACCGTCATTTGGTCGAGTCCATGAAAAATTGGGACTTTTTGAAACTAACTGAGAACAATGGATGGACATTCCTAGAAACATTGTGTGAGCGTCCGTACCTTTTCAATTGCCGAAAATCAGAGTCTACTTTTTTTAAAAAAAAATAAATAAAGAGTGAGAGAAAGCGGGACGCCACGACACAAGCTAAGTCCGAGCTTCCAAAGTCAGGCCCTTAACTGGCCAACCATACGTGTGCATGGACCGAGTCCATTGAAACAGTTCACACGCATTAAAGTTATACTTGCGGAAATAAACATATTGCGGAATTAACATTTGATTACATAGACCAACCATAACCTTTACTTAGCAAGGAAGTCAATCACCCAAAACTTAACTAAACTTAATATCCGAGGGTAATGTCAAACCATAGCAGAATAATATCTAAGTTATTACAATCCCAAAACACAATTAACTCAAGAACACTACCCAAAACTAAAACTTAAAAATAAGCAATAAGCTACCCAATCTCCTAAGCTTGGCTCCTTTCGCGTCCATCGTCCACTCCGTTCCCTGTAACATCATCTAAAGTAGAGTAGGGCATTAGTCAACGGGCCCAATAGGAATTCCAAGTAGGGTTATACACATAGGATTAGTATAAAGTCAAGATACAAAACATCATACCGTACTTGTAAAACATAATACCTAAAAATAGAGCATGATAATAGAGATCATAATCATGCTGATAAAACCAAAACAATGCATAATACTCATAACAAAATCATGCCAATGTAATGCCATGTCATGGGGTCATATGCCAATTATCCCCCCCCCCCCCCCCCCCCCAACATCCATATCACAAATCACATTAGTAGTCCCCTTGATGAATAAGCACATCAAGTATTTCTCTCATGCCACCCCACGAATGCCTTATCGGTCCCACCGAATGGAGCGTGGACTCCTCTTACAGTTCAACATCATACATCTCTTCCCGTATGTCCATTGGAATCAGTGTGGATTCCTCCCCACGGTTGTTAATCGGAAACCCCAAATGGAGCGTGGACTCCTCTCATATGTTCCCTCCCATGCCATGCATGAGATGCGAGTGCAAACATGCTATTTCATATTAAGTTACATAATAGTCTTGAAATCCATTCTTAAAACATAAGCATTTTTTATACCAAAACTAGATCATCAATCATGGAAATAAAAACCATAGCATGTACATAAACCAAGTGTTTCAACAAGGTAGGAATCCTACCCACGCCCGATCTACTGTTCTTATCTTGTTTCGTACGAACAGTCACTAACCGTCACGTGAAAGCGAATCACGTCTTTTTACCTTATCATTTTAAATCATACACATATATCAATTTATAATCAACCTTTCATTTCAGTCGCATTTAAACATTATAATCCTTAAACCGGTTAAGACCCTCAAATGGGTTCGGCCATACGACGTGGCTAAGATGTGTTCATGTTCACCATGACCCATCAATGGGGTTCGGCCATACAACAAGGCCGAACCTCACTCCTTGGTTTTTGACCCCCTTTTCTTTAATCCTTGTTTTATTTTAAATACTGCTTGTCCACCATCATTCCTTTATTTTTATTTCATAACTTGATAATCCATAGTTAGTCAATTAACTTTTAAATATTCATGGACTCATACAATCATTCATGGGCTCATAAAATCATTCATGACTTGTCCTTTCCTTATGAAATTTATTTCGTATATTCAACATATCTAATGTCATCCATTAATCATGTATAAACATAGTCCTTATTATCACAACTCATTTGTACAACTTATCTTACCCACCAACAAGGTTAGCGTCTTTTCTTTTCATTCCAAACGTTTAACCATCTTCTTGGATGGGTTTTTCTTTTACATTCTATGGCCCATAACATTTTCGCCAATCTTTTCAATCCAATATGGAACCCCATGGTTTCGGCCATTCCATAGCCGAAACCATGGTTCCCTTAGCCTCTTTTTAATCAACAAACCCTCGTTAAACATTATATACCTTTCCTGCCTCTCCTCCATTTCTTTAGGTCTGATTTTGATCCTCCGTCCTTCTCCTTCCTTAGTGCTTTCTTCTTCCTCCTTTGTTCTTCAATTTCTTTAAGTCTAAAGCCGAAAGTGTGTGTGACAGAGAGATGAAAAGAGGCAATGCAACCTCTTGCTCCACCTTGAGAATTCGGCCAAGGATGATGAGAGATGGAGAGAGATTGAGATGAAAAACTCCTAATGGAGGGTTCGGCCAAAGAGGTCTCTTTGAAATCAACCCCCAAACTCCTTCATTTCTTTGTTAATTCCTCTATTTCCTTGATGCTTTGCTGGCCCTCTAAGTGTTAAGACCAAATGTGGGAGAGAGAGGGGGAGAGAGACAAGGATCGGCTAAGTGTAGTTTGAGAGAGGGGGAGAGAGAGATGGGAGTGGAGATGAGATTTCTTTTGCTCAAGAGGGAGGGAGAGGATGAGATGAAACTCTATCTCCTTTGTCTCCAAGAAAGGATCGGCCAAGGTGGTGTTTTGGTGGTGGGTGTGTGTCTTTTGTCTAGCCCTAGCCTCCCAACCAAGAAGATGCATGGCTTACACTTGTGGCTTTGTCTTTCCCATGTGTCCCATCCAAGGAGACACATGGCTTATACTTGAGGCTTGTCTTTCACATGGCTTACACTTGTCCCTTGATCAACCAAGAATATGCATGGCTTACACTTGGGGCTTTGTCTTTCCCATGTGTCCCAACCAAGGAGACACATGGTTTACACTTTGACTCACTTAATTTTCTTGAACTCATTTCCATATAACTCAAGTGATTTTAATTTCCAACTCAATATAATTCAACTCACCCCATTTGAACTCACCCATGCAACTCTTAACTCAAGACTTGAATTTATTCCTTAATTAAATAATTCCTTAACTCAACTCACTTCACTTAACCCCTTTGAACTCACCCATGGTTGACCAAGTCAACCATGGTTAGCCGACCATGCATGTGCATTAAATCATTTGCCACCTCACTTGATGAGGTGGATTTGGGTCCCACTTGGTCATGTCACGCACATGCCACCTCATACACATGCCACCTCACTTGATGAGGTGGATCCCATGTCTTAGGTCTTAATTGGGTACATGACCAGATTAAATCAATTCCTTACCCATTTACCTTAAACATCAATTCATTTTGACCCATTGGGTCCCAATTGGGTATTTGACCCAATTAGTTATAATCAAACTCTATCCATGATCCGTTGGATCATAATTGGGCCATTGCCCCAATTCCTACCCTCTAACCTTCATTCTGTATATAAATCTTAAATTTAACAATTAAAATAGATAATATCCAATATAATAATGCATTTGAAAATCCGGGATGTTACACATTGGCAGAGAATTGTCAACGATGAGATTTCTCGAGATTTCTCTAAGAAAGAGAATTTACCACAAACCTCGAGGAAATGGGGGTTTGTACGAAGTTAGTAGTGACTTTGACGTTAAGTTTGCAATCGTAAACCTGAAGAAAAAAATCGACTCATTAGCGATGACTCAGTCGATGAATCCATCACTAGGAGTGAATGCTGAGTTTTGAGCTGTGTTCTAACCTAGGACACATTCCTCAAAATTTTCCTTCCCTAGGATCCAATGCTGAGTGTTCAACCGGACAGACCAATGCATTCAATAATTTTGGATGACAACAAGGAGCCCCATTCTCTGCCACATACAATCTTAATTGGCAGAATCATCCCAATCAATCTCTAATGAATCAAAATCCTGTTTAATATCAAAATCAGGCATTCCAACCACCTCAAAATCAATCATATCATCCACACCAGCCAAATCAGTCTTATCAGTCGGATCCTTCATAGCAACGCAAACCTTCGATTGAGGATACGTTACAGTAGTTTATGGAATCTACCCAGCAGGTTATACACAAGTTTGAAACATAGCTTGGACAATTAGCCACTATTATCGGTGATCGGGAAAAAGATAAATTTCACAGCAACCTATTTCAAATCCCAAAGGACATTACGAGGTTTCATCATCCAAATCAGACGATGTCAAATCAATCACTTCCTTGAGATAGGGAAAATAGGTAGACAATAAATTGAAAATGCCTAAACCAAAAGAGAAAATCAATGATCAATCAAAGCATCCAAATAACTCATTGAGTTCATCCCCTGTCCAAAATTGATCCAGGTGGATCTTGATGCATACAGTACCGAGAGAAAAGTGAAGAAAAATCCATCAAAAGAAGATCAGTCGACTCATACATCGACTGAAGACTCCGTGAAGCTAATAAAAGCCAGTGATGTAATGTCCTGCCCTTTTTCACTCGCCACATATCAGAGTATATATATATATATATATATATATATTTAAATCAAGTGAGAGAGCGGGTTGTCACGAAACGAGTTAACTCTGAGTTTTGAAAACCCGACCCTTAACTGGCCACCTTTACATGTGAGTTGACTATGTCCACTTAAACATTTCACACGCTTTTTGAATACTTGCATAATAATATATGTGGATGAGATGCTATCCATAATCATGTCATCATTAAGCAAGGAAAACAAATCACCATCCAATTCCAATTAAAACTTAAAGATAATCAAACCATAGCAAATAGTTTCTAAGTTATTACAATCCAAAATATCAGTCCTCCCAATACATCATAAATATCAAAACCAAGTAAATTAAATTTCATTCATTCCAAGCTCCTACGCTTGGCTCCCTTCATGTCTCATGTTCGTTTCCTTGTCATTCCCTGTTCCATCATCTATAGGGTAGAAGTAGGGCATTGGTCAACATGCCTAATAGGTATTCCAAGTAGGGTTATGGTACACATTGCATGTGCATTAAATCATTTGCCACCTCACTTGATGAGGTGGATTTGGGTCCCACTTGGCCATGTCACGCACATGCCACCTCATACACATGCCACCTCATTTGATGAGGTGGATCCCATATCTTAGGTCTTAATTGGGTACATGACCCGATGAAATCAATTCCTTACCCGTTTACCTTAAACATCAATTCATCTTGACCCATTGGGTCCCAATTGGGTATTTGACCCAATTAACTACATTTACCCAATTAATTAGAATCAAACTCTATCCATGATCTGTTGGATCATAATTGGGCCATTGCCCCAATTGTTACCCATCTAACCTTCATTCCATCTATAAATCTTAAATTTAACAATTAAAATAGATAATATCCAATATAATAATGCATTGGAAAATCCGGGATGTTACAATATTACCCTCTTTTGAAATTTTCGTCCCAAAAATCGAGCGAAGTAGGGTTTCAAACAACTATACGAAAAGCTCAGGGTGAGCTGCTTTCATTTCTGATTCAAGTTCCCAGGTGGCTTCCTCATTACCACGTCGATCCCATACCACTTTGACGAACTGAATGGCTCGGTTCCGTAACACCCTCTGTTCTTTCCCGATCACTCTGTCCGGCCTTTCAACATAAGTTACGTCGCTTTGCACATCAACATCTTGCACATTCAGCACGTGCGAAGGATGAGGATTGTATTTCCTCAACATAGAAATGTGAAACACATCGTGGAAAGATGACAACTGTGGAGGACATTCCAATTGATAAGCCACTTCCCCCACCCTCTTTTGGATTGGGAACGGTCCCACAAATCTAGGCGACAACTTCCCTTTCTTTCCAAATCTTATATGTCCCTTTCGTAGCGAGACCTTTAAAAATACTAAGTCTCCCACTTCAAACTCAAGGAATCTCCTTCTGATCAAACAAATATTTCAAACTTTTGTGATCTGAAAATACCTCAAACTTCTCACCATAGAGATAGTATCTCCAGCTTTTGAGAGCGAAGACCACTGCGGCTAATTCCAGATCATGTGTGGGATAGTGGCGTTCATGAATTTTCAACTGCCTTGAACCATAAGCCACTATGTGATGACTCTGGGTAAGAGAACACCCAAGTCTTTCACCTGAAGCATCACAATATACTTCATACCCCTTGCCTCTTTCTGCAAAATCCGGATAGGTGCAGTCATAAGCCTCTCCTTCAGTTATTTGAATCTTCGGTTGCATACAGCAGAACATTCAAATTTGACTCCTTTCTGAGTGAGTCAGGTAAGTGAAGATGCAATCTTGGAGAAGTCCATAATAAACTTCCTATAATAACCAGCCAATCCCAGAAAGTTGCGGATTTTGGTCACATTCCTTGGAGCTTTCAAGTCTCTAACTGCCGCCATTTTAGCTGGGTCCACGGCTATTCCTTTCGCTGATATGACATACCCTAAGAAGTTAACCTCAGATAGCCAAAATTCACACTTGCCTGCTTTGGCATACAATTGAACTTTTTTTTTCAGGGTGTCCAAGACTATCCTTAGATGTTCTGCTTGCTCCTCCCGATTGTTGGAATAAATCAGGATATCGTTAATGAAGACGATTACAATTTGTCCAAACAAGGATGAAAGATTTTGTTCATTAGATCCATGAATATAACCCCTCCATGGGTATAATCCATTCATGGGCATAACTAATACCTTCGTAGAACCCAGTATGTATATCATACGACAAGCATGTCTAACATACGACCAATACGTCGACTATGGAATCAAAATGTCTATCATAAGACCAATATGTCAACTATGGGACCAAAACTGTAATAGCCCGAAATTTTTAAATCAATATATATGTGGCTATTATTTGTTTTAATGATGACAATTGGGAAATTTAATGGGATAGATGGTAAATGGATCAAAATTTGGACAAAGGCCCAAGTATGGCCCAATGGACTATGGATTGGATTTAAATTCATTTAAAGGGTCAATAATGGTCAATTCGGCCAAGGATGGTCAAATTGGGCCCAATACCCATTTGGGACCCAATGGATCAAGATGAGGTAAGCTCTAAGGTAAATGGGTAGGAGGTGAATGTAATTGGGCCATGGGCCCAATGGTGATCCAAGTAGTTGAAGTGGTTTTAATTAAATTTAAATCACCTAAGTTGGTGATGGAATGATCAAGGTAGCATGGCCGAATGGGACCCACCTCCACCTCACCAAATGAGGTGGCGTGTGGACCAACGATTGGTGGGGCCGGCCACCATGGTTGAATTGGTCAACCATGGGTGGATACATGGAGAGAATTAGGTTAAGTGGAAATAAATTAACCCAAGTTAATTATCTAATTAATTAAATAATTAAACTATTCAAAAGGTGGTCAAATGGTCAAAGGTGGGAGACCACACCACCTCATCTCCAAAAGCCAAAAACGTTGGCTTAGGTGGTGGTTTATCCCAACCACCACCATAAAGCATAAAAAAATCTCAAGCTTGGTGGTTGGAGGAATTAAATGGTGGAGTGTGACTTACTCAACCAAAATGAGATGGGTTCATCTTATCCCTCCATTTCCACTCTCATCTCACTCTCTCCATTCATTCCTCTCCAAAACCGTCCCTCCCTCTTCCAAGACCAAAAGAAAAGAAAACATCAAAGGAAAGAAGAAGAAGCTTAGAGGAAAAGAAGGAAAGTTCAAGCTTGGCCAACCATCACCACCTCAAGACCAAGGAAACCTAGACATTTTCTAATCCTCTCCTTCTCTCCCTCTCTCAAACACACCCAAGCATTAGGGATACCATTGATCAAGCTCATCTTGGCCGACCAACCAAGGAGAAGAAGAAGGAGAAAGGCCAATGAGTCCAAGAGGAGAAAGAAAAGTCGGAGGAGCCGTCGGATTGTAAGTATCTCTAAACAAGATATTGAGTTTTTATGGTTTAAAAAATGGAATCCATTTTCCTTGGATTGAATGATAGCCAAAAATGTCATGGCCATGGATCTAAAATCCATCCAAGGAAAGCATAAGAAATGGACAACTCTAATGGGTAGGGTAGGATGTTAATAAGGACAATATGTATATCTATGGGATTATGTATGCATACATGAAAGAAATGTTGGTAAGTTTAAAGGGTTTTAAGGATCAAGAACATGCAAAGGTATTGATGATTTAGAAGTTTTAAATGGGTTTATGTTAAGGAATATTTAAGGGTTGTAAATGAGGGAAAACCATGGAGGAAATATTGGTGATTTAATGAGATTTTTAGGTTTAAAATCATGGAAGGAATGATTTATGGTTTTTTAAGGTTTTAATGATTAAATGTAGCAATTTTTAAAGGAATTTTAAATAAGGAAATCATGGACAAATGTAAATGGTTTGCATGGCCTCAAAAAGCATGAATGAATGATGGACCATGAACCATGGGTTCGGCCATGGTGAATGGACGAACCCTATGGTGATGAATAAGAATTTTAATGGGATTAATGAATGGAGGCTATGGTAGGTGATTTAATGATTTTAAAGGTTTTAAATGAATGAATATTAATGATTTTTAAAGAGGTTTTAACTGAGGAAAAGCATGGAAGATATTAATGATTTGATGGCCTCAAAAGTGGTAGAGGAAGATGAACCCATGACCCATTTTACAAGTTAATTGATGGGTTAAGTTGGAGTTATGTATGTATTTAAATTAATGGGAATAAGGTCAAATTAAAGGGGCTGATTCTAATGATTCTATGACATGGTTGGTGAGTCATTGAGGGATCTAAGTTTGTGGATCAAAAATAGGGTAAATGACCCAATTATGAACCAATTGATGGGCTAAGATTAAGGTCTAAGTATATGCTTTAATTAATGGGAATTAGGTTAAGTTAATGGCAGATTTTTAAATGGTTGAGCCTCATGATTGGTAAGTCATTAATGGATCCAAGATTAGGGATCAATTATGGGCCTAAGAATGGAAACATAAGATGAGAACTTAACCACGGAAGAGGTAGTGGCATAAACGTAAATATTGGCCAAAATGAAGAACCATGGGTTCGGCCATGGCACATGGCCGAACCCCATGGAGAATGAACTTGGACTTAGGCGATTTAAGATGACCTTAGTTGGGAATCATGGAAGCCTAGGGTTATGGGATTTTAAACTTACATAAGGGTTAATGGACTAAATGGGACCCATAAAACCTAGATAATGAGGTTCGGCCATGGGGTATGGCCGAACCCCACATAATGGACTTAGATATGATACAACATGGCCATGCGCGTATCGGTGACTGGATTATAGGTCGGAAACGAAAAAGGACGCTAGTCGGTAATTGGTAGGATTCTTACCTTTTTGTAGCCATGGATATGTGATGGTTCCTTTAAATTATTTGATAATTATATGATTTGTCTTATGATGGATTTTAAGGCTATGAATTTTATGTTAATGCTATGAATTATATTTTAAGGTTATGCATTATATGTTAAGGCTATGTATTATTTATTAAGGTTATGAATTATATATATTACATAGCATAATGCATTTACATCTCATGCATGGCATGGGCAGGAAAATAAAGAAACCGGAGTCCATGCTCCATCGGGGTGACCGAGAAGCAAACATGGGGATAGCTTGATATGCTATAACCGGAGTCCATGCTCCGTCGGGGCGACCGAGAAGCAAACATGGGGATATTTTGATGTGTTGAGATATAACCGGAGTCAATGCTCCGTCGGGGCGACCGAGAAGCAAACATGGGGATATCATGATGGTATGGATGATGGGTGGGACACATGACATAAGATACCCATGGCATTGCATTCATTTTATGGTTTTTCATTATATTATTACCTATGTGCCTGTTATCACTAATCCATGTGTTATCCCTACTCGTGTAACGCCCGACCTTTTTCACCCGCTTTCCGAAAATCAGAGTCTATTTTTTTTTTTTTTGAAATAGAAAAGTGAGAAAGGGCGCAGACGCCACGACGCGAGTTAAGTCCGAGCTTCTAAAGCCCGACCCTTAACTGGCCAACCCCACGCGTGCGCAGAACTAAGTCCACGAGAATGGTTCACGCGTAGGAAGTAAGCTCGCGGATTATAATCATTGCGGAACATGATAATAGAGTCTATCCTATCGGTTTTTAGATAGAAGGGAAGATACAACATTAAGTTACCAAAATGCCCCTATGATCATATTTATATCACTAAATGTAATTGTCCATAAGTAACGTCCAAACCATCGCAAGAAATGTAAATTTATACAACCCGACAAGCTAAGTTACTTTAAAATTACATCTCCAAAATGTAAACGTAAATAAACTAAGACTGCGCTTCCCAAGCTCTTAAGCTTGGCTCCTGTCATGTCCACCGCTTCCGCCATCCCCTGCGTCATCAGCTAGGGTAGAAGTAAGGCGTTAGTCAACGCATCCAGTAGGACTCCGAGTAGGATTAGCACATGGATTAGTGATAACACGCATACCGATACAATAAAATATAACAAAATAAGCATGTAATGAATGCTATGCCATGGGTGCCTATGTCATGTGTCCCACCCATCATCTGTATGATCATACAATGTATTATCCCCATGTTTGCTTCTCGGTCATCCCGACGGAGCATGGACTCCGGTTATAGCCCTCAGGCTATCCCCATGTCTGATTCTTGGTCGCCCCGACGGAGCATGGACTCTGGTTTCATTATTTTCCCGCCCATGCCATGCATGAGATGTACGTGCATTATGCTATATAGTATATAGATAAACCATAATTTTGATATACCATACATAGCCATATAATGCATAATGTTAAAATATAATCCATATGATTCATAACTTAAAACTCATCATAAGATAAATCATAATCATAAATCCATCATAAGTCAAATCAAAATAATCTAAAATACCATCACATATCCATCGCTTACAAAAAGGTAGGAATCCTACCGAATACCACGTAGCGTTCCGTTACGCTTTCCGTTTTGATAATCCGGTCGCCGATCGCGTACCGTTTGCGACGTCCGATACCTTATTACATTTACCGAATTAATCCATACGTTATCCATGATTAAGTTCCTAACTGATCATAACCCTAGATCCATTCAATGATCCTTAAATATATTACAAGTTTATCAAAAATCGGTCCATTGGTTAAAATACATACATAAATCCGATTTTTGGCCTTTTCAAATACTCCAATGAGCGAGCCTAAAACGCAGCATCTATACGTTTCATTTAATCATTCATAATGTCCTTTTAATATATCCAATTCCATATTCAATCCACATACATGGCCGAACCCATGGTTCTTCAAGGTGGCTATAAATTACGGTTTTGCCACTTATCCAATTAATTTTTAAAAACATTTAGTCCCATATATTACTCCATATTTGGCCCAAGAGGTGGCCCACAAAGGGATCATGGGTTCAGCCATACACCATGGCCGAACCCATGGTACCCTATCTCCATTCTCTTAGATCCATTTTTGTCTCATTTAATCCTATCACCAATGAATTTAAATTATCCATTTAAGTCCCCATTCTCATCCTTTTAAAACGTCGCATATCCTTTTCATAAATCCATTAAAATCTAGTATTCTTCTCCATCGTTTTCCATTTATTAAAACCACTAATAACCACCCTAGGGTTCGGCCATTCACCATGGCCGAACCCATGGTTCAAGGTTCACCTTCATGGGTGCCATTTTAAGACCAATGTTTTGTCCCAAATTAATCTATTTTAAAATCACTAACCTTCATTCATTTTGGCCCTTCTAAAAAAAACTTCCTAAGCATTAATACATACATTAAGCTTAGACCAAAATTTATCTAAAATTGGGTCATGGGTTCGGCCATACACCATGGCCGAACCCATGATGTTTCTTTCTCCATTTTTCTTTTCTTGGTTTCATTTACCCATTTTAACATACTTCCAATGAAGATTAAATCATCCATCTAAATCCTCATTTCCATACTATATACCATACTTACCAATCTATTCAAATTTCCATTCCTCTACATCATTTTCCATGCCTAGAAATCCCAAACCATTACCATAGGGTTCGGCCATACACCATGGCCGAACCCATGGTTCATGGCCCACCTTTCTTAGAGCCATTTAAGACCAAAGTTCTATGAATATTTCTCCATGATTTTTCTTTGTTAAAAATTCCATTTAAAGTCAATAATATCATTCATTTGGTCCATTTAAAACTTATGTCATACACTTTGGAAATCCATTTGCAAATATTATTTCCTCCATTAATTTCTATCCTTTTTCATCCATTAAGATTACTATCTATCACCAACTTTAAGATCTTCATAAAAACCATTAATCATTTTTTGTACTTAAAAACCCTAAACCATTTTTCCTACTTACAAAACCTTAATTAATTGCATACATCTTCTAATCACCCACCATGGGGTTCGGCCATGTATGGCCCAAAATTTCCTCACAAATCCATAAAAAATATTTTAAATACTTAACATCCCTAATCCATTTTTTTCATACTTTATCCATTCCTCCATTTTATCCATTCCTTATCCTACCATTGGATGGATTTTTAAATTCAAAGCCTATGATGGTTTGGCCACCATCCAATCCAAGGAAATGGATTCCAAAACTTAAAACCCTAAAAATTTAAATTTCTTGTTTAGAACATACTTACGATCCGACGACTCCTCCGGTCTTTCTTTCTCCTCTTAATTTCCTTAGCCTCTTCTCTTCTTCCTCTCCTTGGTTGATCGGCTAGATGTACTTGATCAATGGTAGGACATGCTTGGATCGGCTAAGGTAAATGAGGTTAGGTTAAGAGATAAAGAGAGTATGGAGATGAGGGAGAGATGCCTTCTCTTCTCTTTCTAAGTTTCTCTTCTAAGTTTTGTTCTCTTTTCCTTAGTGCATGGGACGTTTTTTGAGAGTGGAGAAGATGGAGATGAGTGAAATGAGATGAGATCTCATCTTTTGGTTAGTTTAGGTCATACTCCACATTAATTCCCCCACCAACCAACATGGCATTAATGGTGGTGGTTGGGATAAAACCACCACCTTTAATCCATGGTTTTAATTTGTGTTTTCTTGAAGTGGTTTGTGTTTGTTGGAGTGGTTTTGACCATTTGACCATTTTAATCTTAGGTTAATTAACTTAGATCACCTTGATCCTTTGGTTAATTTAATTAATCACTTCCCACTTAATTTAATCCCATTAAATTCCCTCTAAGATCCACCCATGGTTGACCAAGTCAACCATGGTGGTCGGCCCCACTACTCTTGGGTCCACACGCCACCTCAATAGGTGAGGTGGAGGTGGGCCCCATTTGGCCATATTACTTAATCTTGATACATCTTAACTTAGATAGTTTTATAATTATCTAATCTATTTAATTTATCTTAATTGGATCACCTAATTATCTAATCTATTTAATTTTATCTTAATTGGATCACCATTGGGTCCATGGCCCAATTATATTTTGTCTTTCCCATTTATTTTAGGGCTTACCTACTTTGGCCCATTGGGTCCTATATGGCTAGTTGACCCTATTATTTACCATTGACCAATTAAATGAATTAATTCTAATTCATGGTCTATTGGGTAATCATTGGGCCCATGGCCCAATTAGATTCCCTCTTTACCCACTTACCTTAGGGTTGGAACCAATTTTTGATCCATTGGGCCCCACATGGCTATCGGGCCCACTTTGACCATCCTTGACCCGATTAGTCCTCATTGACCCATTAAATGGATTTTATCCAATCCATGGCCCAATTGGGCCATTCTTGGACCCTTGTCCCAACTTTTTGGTCCATTTGGTATTCCATCATGTCAAAATTCAAATTAAAATCAATAAATACCAAGTATATATTGATTAAAAAATTCGGGCTATTACAACTCGGAGTCCTACTGGGCGCGTTGTCTACGCCCTACTTCTACCCTAGCTGATGACGCAGGAGATAATGGAACGAAAGGAGGGGACGGGAGCCAGGCGTAGGAGCTTGGGGAAGCGAGCTACTTAGTTTATTTAAGATTTATTTTGAAAATGTAATTTGAGTAGCTTAGCTTGTCGGAATGTAATAATTTAGGTTACTTGTTATCTTTTGGATTTTATTTTGGACGTTATCAGTTTGAGATATAATTATGAATTTAGGGGTATTTTAGTAATTTAAACGCTGTAGTTCCTTGCTATCTAAAATCGGTAGGATAGACTCTATTACAATTCCGTATTTAAGTTATATTCTGTGAGCTTACGTCTACGTGTGAACCCTTCTCGTGGACTTAGTTCCACGCACGCGTAGGGTTGGCCAGTTAAGGGCCGGGCTTTAGAAGCTCGGAACTTAACTCACGTCGTGACGTCCCGCGCCCTTTGTCACTTGTTATTTCAAAAAAAAAAAAATAGACTCTGATTTTCGATGAAAAGGGGCGGGCGTTACAAAAACGTCCTTCACACTACCAATACATCTACCATAATGCAAATATCCAGTATCAATCCAAACCACCATGGAAACCCTCATCCATGGGAAGATAATATCTATCCATAAAACCGTCACATCTACCATGGGACCACTGTATCTATCGTGGGATTGATATACCCACCAATTGTCGTCATCGTCTACCAATAGGGGATACTATAGTAAGTGCAGTTGACATTTGTTGTACTAAAGTGCTAGTAACAGATGTGAAGGCAGCAGATACAAAGGAGTGGGATGCTCCTGAGTCAAATAATGTACAAACATAGGAACTACCAACTATTGCCATACCTTGAATCACCGAATGATCCACTGTCTCTGGAGGAGAAGCCAAAGTATTCAGTCGTCCAAATCCTGTCGGAATAGGTGCCCGTCCTGTCTGGTCATGTGCCTAGATCCTTGTGATTGAACTGGTCGAGTTGGACGACGGAAAGAACCCCTAAAGTGAGATGGTTTATTGTTCTGAGAACACTCCCTCTTGAAATGGCCCTACTGGCCACACTGATAACAGGTGCTTACACCTTGAGGAATCTGAGAGACGGATCCTGATGTGGAGGGATGATTGGAGCAAAAACTTCCAGTGGAACCAATAGAGGCTGAAGGTCTCCCAAAGTTGGGTTTGAATCTCTTGTGAGGGCGAAAAGTATTTCCCCCACCTTGACCTCTTTGGTCCTGTGTTTCCTTGAAGGTTGTGTCTCCATTTCCATTCAAGAGTTGCTGTAGAATGGAAGTGACTACTGTTTGTACTAGGTTCTGTAGTTCAGGAGGTACTTCAGGAATGTTTGCACTGCCCCGACTCTCTCCGTTATGTTCTTCTTCCCGATGTTGGTTCTGTCGTGTATGTCTTCTTTTCGGAGGCATTTTCCTTTGTCATCGACACATTGATCGGCTTAGTTTCTCATCAGAATCTATGTTCACATACTTGGGGAAATTGCCTAATCATCATCTTGTATTTCTTGCTTTGGGGAGTTTTCCTATGTATCACATAATGTCTCTTGTTTGGGGAACTTTCCTATGTATCACATAATGTCACTTGTGAGAACTTTCCTGTGTATCACATAATGTCTCTTGTTTGGGGAAATCTTGGTGTTTCTTATTTTGAGCCACACCCAGCCAAACTCTCTATTCATCCGGGCAGCACCAAGATGTATCATGATCTGAAGAGACACTATTGGTGGCATGGACTCAAAAGAAATGTGACAGAGTTTGTTGCTCATTGCCTAACTTGTCAACAAGTTAAGAATGAACATCAGAAGCCATCAGGGTTACTCAAACCCTTACCAGTGCCGGAGTGGAAATGAGAACACATCTCCATGGATTTTGTGACCGGGTTGCCAAGGTCATCAAAGGGCAACGATACAATATGGGTCGTGGTAGATCGATTGACCAAGTTTGCACACTTCCTTCCTATCAAGATGACAGATTCATCTGAGACCTTGGGTCGACGGTACATCAGGGATATCATCAGATTACATGGTCTTTCTAGGACTATTGTGTCCAACAGAGATGGCCGATTCACCGGCAGAGTGTGGCAGAGCATGCAGTCGGCTATGGGGACAGATCTATTGATTGGCACAACATTCCATCCACAGAATGATGGACAGCCGGAGAGGACGATACAGACATTGGAGGATATGCTGAGAGCATGTATACAAGGGTGGATGGGAGGATCACTTACAGCTGGTGGAGTTCTCTTACAACAACAGTTACTAGGCAAGCCTCCAGATGGCTCCATTCGAGGCCTTATATGGTAGACCATGTAGATCACCAGTGTGTTGGACAGAGGCCGGTGAACCTACACTTATTGGACCCGACCTAGTTGCAGACACTACGGAGCAGATTAAGTTGATACGACAACACCTACTTACTGCACAGAGTCGTCAGAAGAGCTACCCTGACAAGAGGAGAAGGTTCCTTGAGTTTGAAGTGAGAGACTTAGTGTTCTTGAAAGTCTCGCCACGGAAGGGACACATGCGATTCGGAAAGAAAGGGAAACTGTCGCCTAGATATGTGGGGTTGTTTCCAATCCTAAAGAGGGTGGGGGAGGTGGCTTATCAATTGGCACTTCCTCCACAGTTGTCATCTTTGCACAACGTATTCCATGTTTCTATGTTGAGGAAATACATCTCTGATTCTTCACACGTGCTGAACGTGCAAGATGTTGATGTACAAAGCAATGTAACTTATGTAGAGAAGCCAGTCAGAGTGATTGCGAAAGAACAGAGAGTGCTACGGAACCGAGCCATTCAGTTCGTCAAGGTGGTATGGGATCGACATGGTAATGAGGAAGCCACTTAGGAACTCGAATCAGAAATGAGAGCAGCTTATCTTGAACTTTTTGTATAAGTTATTTGAAACCCTACTTCGCTCTATTTTTGGGACGAAAATTTCAAAAAAGGGTAATATTGTAATAGCCCGAATTTTCAATGTAACAAATATATTGGCTATTATCTATTTTAATTGTTAAAATTAAGATTTATAGATGGAATGGATGTTAGATGGATAAAAGTTGGGGCAATGGCCCAAGTATGGTCCAATGGATCATGGATTGGATTAATTCTATTTAATTGGGTCAATGTGGTCAATTGGGTCAAATGCCCAATTGGGACCCAATGGGCCAAGATGAATGATTAGGGTAAATGGGTAAGAAATGGATTTAATCGGGCCATGGACCCAATTAAGATCAAAGGCATGGGGTCCACCTCATCAAGTGAGGTGGCAAGTGTATGCGGTAATATCAAAGTGGCATAGCCAAGTGGGACCCAACTCCACCTCATCAAGTGAGGTGGCGTGTGGACTAAGGCACATGTGGAGCAGGCCACCATGGTTGACTTGATCAACCATGGATGAGTTCAAAGGTGAGTCCAAGAGGATTAAGTGAGGTGAGTGGAGTTAAGGAATTAATTAATTTAGAATAAATCCAAGTGTTTGAGTTAAGAGTTGAGTTTCATTTAAATGAAGTGAGTTGAATGGGTGGTGAGTCACATGGAATATGAAATGATGGAGTGAGTCAAAGGGGAGGTGGAGGGTTTCCATCTCAATGGAAACCCTAGACACAAAAACGTTGGAGAGAGTGTGTGTGCCATGTGTAAGGCATGCATCCTCTTGGTTAGTCAAGGGACTCATGGGGAAGACTCCACATTGAATGAGGGTGGTTGAGAGGTGAGGTCTTGTCCAAGAAACCCTAGAAAAGATGGAAAGGGCTAACTCTTCATCTCATTCACTCTCTCCCTCTCTCAAGCTCTCCCTTGGCCGACCTCTCACTAGACAAGAAAAAGACTTAAGGTGTTTTCCATATCAACTCCTCTCCCTCTCACCAAAACCCTAGGGCCGACCCCTCTCTTTGAGAAAAGATAACTTAGAGTTTTCATCTCACTCTCCCTCTCTCCCTCTCACAAACCTTCACTCCTTGGCCGAGCCCTCTCTTAGGGTTTTCATCTTAAACCCTCTCCCTCTCAAGCAACACTCTTTGGCCGAAGATCAAGGAAGAAGAAGAAAAGACTAAGGAAGGAGAAGAACGGAGGAGCAAGACGGAGCGAAAGAAAATGAAAGAGTCGCGGAATCGGTATGTATGATTTATTAAGTAAAAGGAGGTTAAGGGAACATTCCATTTCCGATTGGAAATGGTTGGCCAAAATGTTATGGGCCATGGATTTAAAATCCATCCAAGGAATGAGATGGAAAAATGGACAAAACCCTAATAGGTAAGATAGGTTGTTAAGGACAATATGTATACATGCATGGTTAAGCATGAGAAATGATCAAAGAACATGGTTCGGCCCCTGCTGCATGGCCGAACCCCGAACCCTAATCTTGTTATGCATAGGGACCTCATGCATATTCAAAGTCCGAGCTTCCAAAGCCCGGCCCTTAACTGGCCAACGGTACGTGTGCGTGGACTAAGTGCACGAAAACGGTTCACACGCGATAAGGTTAAGCTTGCGGAATAAAACATAATGCGGAATTATAATAGTGTTCTATTCTATCCAATTATTAAAATAGCAAGGAAGTCCATCACTTAATAATAATCATCTTAAATTAAAATGTCTTATTCTGATCTTGCCGGAAAGAGGCAGAAATTATGAGGTGTACTGTGATGCCTCCGGTGAGGGACTGGGGTGTACACTCAGTCAAAGTAATCGTGCAGTGGCGTACGGATCAAGACAGTTGAAAATTCATGAACGCCATTATCCTACACATGATCTAGAACTAGCAGTGGTGGTCTTCGTTCTCAAAAGCTGGAGACACTACCTCTATGGTGAAAAGTTTGAGGTATTCTCGGATCACAAGAGTCTGAAGTATTTATTTGATCAGGAGGAACTCAACATGAGACAGCGCAGATGGATGGAATATCTGGCGGATTATGAGTTCGCACTTCGGTATCATCCTGGCAAGGCGAACAAAGTGGCGGATGCCCTCAGCCGCTTGTCACATGCGACAGTAGCTAGCATGATCAGGACGGAATGGGAGGTACTGAATACCATTAGAGAATTTAAACTCTACCTCAATAATCATGGGACCATATATAATTTGATCGTACGATCCAACATGGTCTCCGAGATTGAACGGGAGCAACGGACAGATCCATAGGTGGAGGAGATTTTGGCTAAGATGTCTACTGGCGAGGTTATACCGGAGTGGGAGTTACGACCAGGGAAGGGTCTTATGTTCCGAGGCAGGACATATGTGCCTAAGAATTGCAGAAGAGAGTTGCTGATTGAAGCACACCAAACCAAACTCTCTATCCACCCGCGCAGCACCAAGATGTATCATGATCTTAAGAGGCACTATTGATGGCATGGACTTAAGAAAGATGTGGCAGAGTTTGTTGCTCGTTGCTTAACTTGTCAGCAAGTTAAGGCAGAACATCGGAAACCACCGGGCTTACTCGCACCCTTACCGGTACCAAAATGGAAATGGGAGCACATATCCATGGACTTTGTAACAGGGTTGCCAAGGACATGAAAGGGCAATGATGCGATATGGGTCATAGTGGACCGGTTGACCAAGTCCGCACATTTCCTTCCCATCAAAATGACAGATTCATCAGAAACTTTGGGTCGACGGTACATCCGAGAGATCATCAGGCTACATGGTATTCCCAGGTCTATTGTGTCCGACAGGGATGGTCGATTCACCGGCAGAGTATGGCAGGGCATGCAGTCGGCTATGGGGACCGACGTATTGACTAGCACCGCATTTCATCCACAAACTGATGGACAGTCAGAGAGGACGATACAGACACTGGAGGATATGCTAAGAGCATGCATGCTAGACTTCAAGGGCGGATGGGAAGATCATTTGCCACTGGTGGAGTTCTCTTAAAATAACAGTTACCAGACAAGCCTCCAAATGGCCCCGTTTGAGGCCTTGTATGGTAGGCCGTGTAGATCGCCAGTGTGCTGGACAGAGGCCGGTGAGCCTGCGTTGATTGGGCCGGATTTGGTTGCGGAGACTACAACATAGATTAAGTTGATACGGCAACATCTACTCACTGCACAGAGCTGTCAGAAGAGCTATACCGACAAGAAGAAAAGATTCCTCGAGTTTGAGGTGGGAGACTTAGTGTTCTTAAAAGTTTCGCCACGGAAAGGGCACATGAGGTTCGGAAAGAAAGGGAAACTGTCGCCTAGATTTGTGGGGCCGTTTCCGATACTGAAGAGGGTGGGAGGGGTAGCTTATCAGTTAGCGCTCCCTCCACAGCTATCATCTCTACATGATGTATTTCATGTGTCCATGTTAAGGAAGTACAACCCCGATCCTTCTCATGTATTAAATGTTCAAGACATCGATGTACAAAGTGATGTAACATATGTGGAGAAGCCGGTTAGAGTGATCGGGAGCGAACAAAGGGTACTGCGGAACCGCGCCATTCAGTTCGTCAAGGTGGTATGGGAACGAAATGGCAGTGAAGAAACCACCTGGGAACTTGAGTCAGAGATGAAAACCGCTTATCCGGAGCTCTTCGCATGAGTTGTTTTGGACCCCTACTTCGCTCGAATTTTCTGGACGAAATTTTCAAAAGAGGATTCTATTGTAATAGCCCGAATTTTTGGATCAATATATAGTAGCATTTATTATTTTAAATTTGAAGTTTGATGTGATAAAATGCCAAATGGACCAAATTTTGGGACAATGGCCCAAGTGTGGTCCAATGGGCCATGGACTTGATTTATTCATTTAAATGGGTCAATGGTAAGTAATTGGGTCATGGATAGTCAAATTGGGTTTAATACCCATTTGGGACCCAATGGATCAAATTGAGGGTAAGCCCTAAAGTAAATGGGTAAGACAAAATATAATTGGGCCATGAACCCAATGGTGATCCAATTAAGATTAATTAAATGGATTAGATAATTATAAAATTATCTAAGTTAAGATTAAGTGATATGGCCAAATGGGGCCCACCTCCACCTCACCAATTGAGGTGGCGTGTGGACCCAAGGGTGGTGGGGCCGACCACCATGGTTGACTTGGTCAACCATGGGTGGATCTTAGAGAGAATTTAATGAGATTAAATTAAGTGGGAAGTAATTAATTAACTTAACCTAAGGATCAAATTGATCTAAGTTAATTAACCTAAATTAAAATGGTCAAATGGTCAAAACCATCCAAACAAACACAAACCACTCTTAAAGAAACACAAAATTGAAAACCATGGGCTTAAGTGGTGGTTTTATCCCAACCACCACCATTAATGCCATGGTGGGAGGAGTTAATGTGGAGTGTGACCTAAGTTAACCAAAAGATGAGATTCCATCTCATTCCCTCCTAACCATTTCACTCATCTCCATCTCTTTCACTCTCAAAAAAAAAAAAAAACCGTCCCACACAAGAGGAGAAAACTTAGAAGAGAAGAAAAGAAGAAAAGAGGTGAAACCTTGGATTCACCATTTGAAGATCAAGAGCTGCCTCCTTTCTCATCACCTTCCCCTCTCCCTCTCTCAAGCAAACCCACTCAATCTTGGCCCGATCCTAAGCTTGGAGAGCCTCACCATTTGATCAAGCTCATCTTGACCATACATCAAGGAGAAGAAGAGAAGAGAAGGCTAAGGAGAGCAAAGAGGAAAGAAGGACCGGAGGAGTCGTCGGGTGGTAAGATTTTCTTAAAACAAGAATTTATGTTTTCTAGATAGGATATGAAATCCATTTCTTAGATTTAATATGGCCAAAAATGTTGTGGGCCATGGATCTAAGATCCATCAAATGGTAGGATAAGAAATGGATAAAATGGAGGAATGGATTAAGAAATAGATGAAATGGAAGAATGGAATTTTTAATGGAATTTCAAGTCTTTATGAAGCATAGAGAATTTGGATTTTTAATGGACTGATGGGCCATAGGGCTCGGCCATGTAGCATGGCCGAACCCCATGGTAAATGATGGATGATTTTTTTTATTAAGATTATAAGGTTTAAAATTTTGGAGAATGAGTAATGATAATTAGTTTTCAAATGATTTAAAATAGGTGATTTTAAATAGGGTTTAAAGGATAGAAAGATGGATTTACAAGTGTATGATATAAGTTTTTTTTTTTTAAGGGACCAAATGAATGGTGTTATTGATTTTGAAAGGTATTTTTTCTCCCTCTCTCAAGCTCTCCCTATGGTAAAATTTTGGGATTTTTATGAATGGAAAACAATGGAGAAAAATGATAAATTTAAATGGATTTATGAGTATGGTATGTGATGTTTAAATGGGATGAAAATAGATGATTTAATTTCATTTGAGGTAGGAGTAAAGGGGGTAAGATAGACCAAGAAAAAAATGGAGAAAGAAACATCATGGGTTCGGCCATACACCATGGCCGAACCCATGACCCAATTTTAGATCAATTTTGGGTCTAAGGTAATATATATATATATATATATATATATATATATATATATATATATATATATGAATGGAAATTAGTCTAATCAATGGCTAATTTTAAACGATCGTATGGCATAGTTGATGAGGCAAGATGGACCCAAGAAATTGAAAAAAAATGGACATCATGGGTTCGGCCATGGTGTATGGCCGAACCCATGACCTCTTTGTGGGCCATATTTAGGGCCAAGAATGTAATGAATTATGGGATTAAATGTTTTCAAATTTAATCAAAGTAGGTGGCTATTTTTATGGATATTAGGGCGTGGTCAATGAATGCCTAATGGATCTAAGTTATGGATGAATTTTTGACTTAAAAATATGCATGAATGAGGAAATATTAAACCATGGAGGTCTAGTGGCAAAACCGTAATTAGTGGCCACATTGAAGAACCATGGGTTAGGCCATGATGCATGGCCGAACCCTATGTATGTTAGACATAAAATTGGATACATTGCGAATGATTAAATGAAATGGATAGATGCTGCGTTTTAGGCTCGCAAATCGGAATATTTAAAATGGCCAAAATTGGATTTATGGATGTGTTTTAAACCACGGAAAACGAGGCTAAGTTAGGGGCTGATTTTGGTAAACGGATAACGTAATTAGGAACCTAAGGTTGTAATAAGTTAAGGACTTAATCATGGATAACATATGGACTAATTCGGTAAATATGTAATAAGGTACCGGGACGTCGCAAACGGTACGGGATCAGCGACCGGATTATCGAACGGAAACGTAACGGGACACTAAGCGGTATTCGGTAGGATTCCTACCTTTTTGTAAGCCTTGGATATGCGATGGTTCTTTAATTTGATGATTATATGATTTATCTTATGATGGGATTTCGAATTATGAATTATATGTTTAAGTACTATGGATTATGATTTAATGCTATGGATAATATTTTTTTAGACTTTAGACTATGGACTATACTTAGATGCTATGGATTTTATATGGATTATATATATATATTACATAGCATAATGCACTTACATCTCATGCATGGCATGGGTGGGAAAATAATGAAACCGGAGTCCATGCTCCGTCGGGGCGACCGAAAATCAGACATGGGGATAGCTCTTATACTATAACCGGAGTCCATGCTCCGTCGGGGGGACCGAGAAACAAACATGGGGACACCTTGACGAGGCTTTGCCGTCAAGGGGGATACGATATTTTATGATGATACGGTGGACGGGTGGGACACATGACATAGGCACCCATGGCATGGCATTCATCATATGTTTACTTTATTATTATTAGGTATGCATGTTATCACTAATCCATGTGCTAGCCCTACTCGGAGTCCTACTGGGCGCGTTGACTAACGCCCTACTACTACCTTAGTTGATGACGCAGGAGATGGCGGAAACGGTGGACACGCCGGGAGCCAAGCTTAGGAGCTTGGGAAGCGGATATCTAGTTTTATTTAAGTTTCATTTTGGAGATGTAATTTAAAGTAGCTTAGCTCGTCGAACTGTATAATTTATATTTCTTGCTATGATTTGGACTGCATTATGGACAATATCGTTTTGAGGCATAAATGTGAATATAGGGGTATTTTTGGTAATTCAATATTGTATCTTCCCTTCTATCTAAAACCGGTAGGATAGTCTCTAGTATAACGTTCCGCACGTAATTATGTTCCGCAAGCTTACTTCCTACGCGTGAACCGTTCCCGTGGACTTAGTTCCGCGCACACGTGGGGTTGGCCAGTTAAGGGTCGGGCTTTAGAAGCTCGGACTTAACTCGCGTCGTGACGCCCGCGCCCGTTGTCACTTCTACTTCAAAAAAAAAAAAAAAATAGACTCTGATTTCAGTGAAAATGGGGCGGGCGTTACATGCCATGGGTGTCATATGCCATGAGTCCCACCCATCATCCATATCACAATCACATAGTATTCCTCATGATGGATAATCCACATCAAGGTATTATCATGACTCCCCACGAATGCCTTATCGGTTCCACTGAACGGAGCGTGGACTCTGATTACATTTCAAACACAATATATCTCTCCCCACGAATGCCTTATCGGTCCCACTGAACGGAGCGTGGACTCCAGTTACAATTCAATCATACATCCATTGGAATCAGTTTGGATTCCTCCCCACGGTTGTTTATCGGAAATTCGAATGGAGCGTGGACTCCCCTCATTTGATCCCTCCCATGTCATGCATGAGATGCAAGTGCAAACATGCTATGTAATAATAAACATCATAGCATTAAAATCCCATAGTTGAAACATAGTACTTTGATACCAAAATTAACATAGAAGTACAAACATCACATATACATATTCCATAGTTTTCAATAAGGTAGGAATCCTACCAACGACCAAATATTGTGTCCTTGCATTTTCGTCCAAAAACCGTTCACCAATCGCGCCCCGGTTGTGGAATCTTTTTACCTTAAATAAATTCCATAAAATAATCAAATTAATTATTCCAATTGATTTAAACCATACCCTTCATCCTTCCAATTTAACTTAACCATTTGGAAAATCATATAAATATTTCATTTTCAAAAATCAGTCGGTCACCCGCTGTCCACTACCCATTGTCCATTATCCACTATCCATTGTCCACTACCCACTGTCCACTGTCCACTGTCCACTCTCCACCAAAACTCACTAATGGGGTTCGGCCATACAACATTGCCGAACCTCACTCTTTGGTTTTGACCCCCCTTTTATCCCTTGATTTGTTTAAACAAAATGGGTCCAACATCATGCCTTCTTTGATTTATTAATCCAATCATACCTAGATCCACAAAGGTCCATGAAATATCATCCATGGGGTTCATCATACACCCATGTCCATGAGAAGTCCTTCCTGGGGTTCGGCCATACAACATGGTCGGACCCATGGTTCCTTATTTTTATCATTTCCCATCTTAGCCACCATTCATTTTCATAGTTAATCACTTAACTTATTTACACATAACTTAGGTCCATAAATGATTTATTAACATAAACATAGATCCATAATAAATCCCTCCATGGGGTTCGGCCATACAACATGGCCAAACCCATGGTCCATCATTTTAAAACCCAAAAATCCATCAACATTTCTTCCATGGGGTTAGGCCAAACATCATGGCCGAACCCATGGTCCATTGTTCTCCATCATTTCCTACTTGATAGCCCATGGTTTAATTATTTAAAAACAGCTCTAGATCCATACATATTTTTCCATCATTTTCATTAGTAAAACCTATTTAAAATCACCAATATTCTTCCATGGGGTTCTGCCATGTTGGTTCATCATTTCCTCTTAAAGATTACATTCCCGTGATTAGATCATTTGATGGGGTTCAGCCATACATCATGGCTGAACCTCATCCAATCCCTTTTGAGTTCTCATATGGTCCATACATAAAATCTAGGGTTCGGCCATGCAAGGGCCAAACCATGATCTTTGATCATTCTCCCTACCACATTCTCATAACCTTTCTTGTCCCACATTTCAATGTCAAATTCTTGTAGCAAGAGTATCCATTGGATTAGGCGGGACTTAGCATCCTTCTTAGAAAGAAGATACTTGAGTGCAGCGTGATCTGAATAGATGATGACTTTCGAACCTACTAGGTAAGATAGAAATTTGTCTAAAGCAAATACGACAGCTAACAACTCTTTTCTGTGGTGGAATAATGAAACTGAGCATCATTCAACGTTTTGCTAGCATAATAACATGAGGTAATTTGTTCATTTTTTGTCCTAACATGGTACTACTGCATAGTCAGAGGTATTGGACATAATTTCGAAGGGTACAGACCACTCAGGTGGTTGTATGATTAGAGCAGAAGTCAAAGCAGTTTTCAATTTTTCAATGGCTATGACACATTTTTCATCAAAATTGAAAACGGTATCCTTGGTCAGGAGTCTACAGAGAGGTCGTGATATGTCACTCAATCCTTTAATAAACCTTTTGTAAAATCCAGCATGACCTAAGAATGACCTAATCTCTTTAACAGTTTGGGGTCTTGGCAAATTAGAGATTAAGTTAACTTTGGCTTAATCTACTTCAATTCCTTTTTTTAAGATGATGTGCCCTAGTACTATGTGTAACACCCCGGATTTTCAAGTTAAAAATATTTACGGAAATTACCCATTTAAATTATGAATTTTAGATATGAATCTTTGATGAGTAAAATGTTGGGTCTTTGCCCAATTAAGACCCAACGATTTTGATAAATGGTTTCAAATAAATTTAAATGGGGTTGAATTTAATTATTGATGAAATATCTATAAATAAGGGATATAAATTAAGTGATATGCGCATAAGGGGATTACTAAATAAAATAGGTGGCTTGGCCAAATTTTAGATATTCGTTTCCATGAATATGTGCTAGAAGAACATTTAAAAAGGATATGCGCATGAAGGAATATGGATTAATGGCTTGGCCGTGTATGTGGGATTTTTATATCCACATTTATATGTTAGAGTATCTTGAGAAGATATCTAATCTAAGTGAAGATAGGATATCCATGTTTATGACCAAGAGATCTTTTTAAGAGGGGCTTTCTTGATTAAAAATCGTGTAGATGGATTTGGATTTATTCAATGGCTAATTAGAGAGGCATGGCACCTTCTAATCTAAGATAGGATTAAAGGGAAGGTTCAATAAAATAAAGGCATCAAGGGGCGCACACCATCTACTAAGTTAGGAACCAATGGAAGATTAATTAGCAATGGCTAATTTAAAGGATAGTGCACACGGCAATGGGGATTACAGCAAACATGGGCCGCATGACACTTTCTATTCTTGATTAAGTGAAGGTTTTAAAAGAGGCAACACAAAAAGGCACACGGAAATTTCCAGTTCAACAAGTGGAGACCATGTGGAGTTTTTATAAAACAAAGGAGAAGGGCTCACGACAATTATATTTTATCATTGGCGCTGGTTTGCTCTTGGCATCAAGGTGTTCTTAGTTTGTGAAAGATCAAAGGAAGAGAGGTAGCAGCAACCACAAGAGCAGCAAAACAAAGTGGTTCACGGGATTCATAAGAAAAGGCTAAGGAAAGAAGAGGATTGGAAGAGTAAGATCAACCGACGGAAAACTGAAGGAATCGCTGAACCGGTAAGTGGTTTAGATGTTTTTTTTTTAAGTGGTATATTATATTTGGATTTTATATACTAACCCATGTGTTAGCCCTAATTGGAATACCTACTGGGCGCATTATTCTAACGCCCTACTTCTACCTTAGTGAATGACACAGGAAGGGAACGAAACGAGGACGTGATTGGAGCCAAGCTTAGGAGCTTGGATGATTAAGTTATATTTTGCTTAAGTTATTCATGAACTATGTATTTGAATAGCTAGCATTCGGAATTGTAATAACGTAGGTATAATTGCTATGGATTGGATGGTTAATGTTTGGATATTTAAGTTATGATAATTATGGTTAATGTTGGACTACCTTGTTATCTAAAATGGAATAGGATTGTTATCCTATTGATATTCCGCATATATGATTTATTCCGCAAGTTAATTTGAGTACGTGTGAACTGTCTTAGTGGACTTGGTCCACGCACACGTATGGTTGGCCAGTTAAGGGTCGGGATTTGGAAGCTCGGACATAGCTCATGTCGTGACGTCCCGCTCTCTTTCACTTTTAAAAAAAAATAGACTCTGATTTTCAGAAAGTAAGTGAAAAAGGGCGGGGCGTTACAAATCATAGCATTTAAAAGCTCATATTTGAAACATGTACAACACATGCTATTTTATCATATAAACATAGCATTTAAAACTCACATTTTGAAACATATCCTTTGCAATATAAATTCATCAAATCATGATAAAAACAATGTACATAAACCCATGGTTTCAAAGAGGTGGAATCCTACCAAAGACCGCTAACGTGTCCTTGCGTCTTTCGTCAGGTAACTGCTCACGATCGTACCCACCTTGTGAGGTCCCGTTACCTTATAATATAACAATCAGTTAAAACCAAGTCCCACGTGATTTACAACAATGTTTATGGCCGAACCCATGGCCTACCATTTTCACACTTATTTACCAAATTGTCATTGCCTCCAACAACTTATGCTTAGGTTCCAACACATAAGTCCATTTATTTATTTAAACATTCATAATACTCCCAATAACCCTTTTAAAATAATTCATAATCGATTCCTTTAAACATATTAGGTCCATACATGTCCCATAAAATTCTTTGACCACTTAAGTCCATAAAAGACCTCATGGGGTTCGGCCATACACCATGGCCGAACCCAAGATCTTTCATTTTAGCCTTTAATTACAACTTTGCCATTACCTTCATCACCTTAGGTTTAGATTCCAAAACATAATCCAGCATGGATTCATGGGGTTCGGCCAAGCACCATGGCCGAACCCTATGATTTCCAACTTTCCATTTTCATCAACTTCCATTATTTAGAAAATCCATAATTAGCAAGTCCATAATTAGAAGGTCCATATTTAGAAGGTCCATATTTAGAAACTTTCTAAATTCAATATCCACCTTCATAATTAGAAAGTCCCTAAATAGAAACTTTTTAATATACAACTTCCATAAATAATTCCTTTTGGGGTTCGGCCATACACCATGGCCGAACCTCGCCCATAGAGACAATCCATCATTTCATTCTTTCTATCTTTAGATTCTTTCTAAAAATTCCACCTTCCATAATTAGAAACTTTCCAATTTAATCTCCACCTTCCATAATTAGAAAATTTCTAATTTCATCTCCAGCTTTAGATACGTTTTAAATTAGTAACATCCTCCATGGGGTTCGGCCATACACCATGGCCGAACCCTATGGTCCCAAAATGTTCTCTTTAAAATTCATTAATCCTTGATCTTCCATGATCATTAAAACAACATATTTATCCATTCATTTAAATCCATTAAAATTATTAATATCCTTTCCATGGGGTTCGGCTATACCACATGGCCGAACCTTATGGTTCATTGCTTCCTTTTGAACATCAATTAAACCCTTTTAAAACCATATAATTATTCTATGGTTTTCATCCCATAAAAATAAAACATAAATAACCTTTCGTTAAAATTTACTAAAGTTCTTCCATGGGGTTCGGCCCTTCATCATGGCCGAACCCTATGGTTCATCAATCCATTAATTAACCATAATCATCCCTTAATTTTTCTTCCATGTAATCCCTTCAAAAGAATTGATAATCCTTCCATGGTTTCCAACCCATAAAAATAATAACCGATGACCTTCCATGGGTTTCGGCCCTTCATCATGGCCGAACCCTATGGTTCATTAACTTCTCTTAAACCATTTAAAACATACACAATTATTCCATGGTTTTTCCTCATTAAAATTCCATAACTTATAACCAATCTTCATTCATGGGGTTCGGCCATACTCCATGGCCGAACCCTGTGGTTCCATATTTTTAAACAAAATAAGACATCACTTACCGGTTCCGTGACTCCTTCGGTTGGTCTTGATCTTCCAATCCTTCTCATTTTTGATCTTTTCCTCTTGATATGCAATATTAATGATCTTGCTGGCTGCCTTGACTGTATGTTCTACACCAAGAAACCAACAGTGAATCTACTAGAGTACTACCTGAATAGAGGTTATGTTGTGTTGTTCTCTCAAGAACGGTAGTGTCGACCCAGACCCTCCTTGCTTTCCACGCTGGCAGCAACTTGCAGATCTATACACTACAGATCTGTACACATACGGTTGCTTGGCTGCTATATATCTTTTTCTCAGCCAAGCCTACAAGCAGATGTAATCACCTCCACTGTTTGCTGCCTTTGTGTGCTGAACCGTGTATCAGACGCTGCCTTCTTGAGATCTCTTATCTCAGTGCTCTCTAACTCTTTGTCTCTCAATACACGAATGCTCACTGTCGTGTTACCCTCTCTCTGTCTCTAACAACAGTATATAAAGATTTGTCAATAATTGGCTTTGGCAACTTACATATTGAGTAGTTGCTAAATCCCACACAGACTTGCCAATAATAGCTCTTTAGGCAATTACTAATTAAATAGGGAATCCCACTATAGCAGCTCACGTGTTTGTGTTTATCAACAACACAATCGGTGACCCTCCTTAGAACATCTTCTATTCACGTCTCCTTCTAATATTAGCAATTGCATGTGAATAATAGTCCCATTTAGCACCTGACTTCTCGAGAGTTCCCTTGCCTATCTCAACGGTGGAATCAAGCCACCCTCTAACAAGTATAGAGCCATTTACAGAGACAACTTTACTCTTAGTTTTATATCAATTTTCAAGTGCTTAATGGCAGGTGTTCGGATGTGGAGAAAATCCAATGTAATTTTTTGGGAGATATTACCCCAGAGATGAGGCGATATCAGTGAGTGTTTTCAGATCAGATCTGTATCAAAACACATAGCAGCAACCCAATCGTTGCTAGGTGATTAAGAAAAGAACAGAGCCAACCACTCTTGTTGCAGCTATCCCATTCCCATCTTGCAGCCAATGGGAAAACAAATTGATTGGCTGAACTGTACAAGCTTTCCATTCGATCCTTATTATTTTTAGAAGGTGCCATACGCCCCTTCTTTCTTGCAAATCCCTAATATCTCTCTTAATAAAAGAAATGACTCCTTTTTAAAGATAGTCCATCAAATCTTATCTTGTATGCGCATATCACATGGATATGCATATGTCACACACGACCATTGTAATCTATCTCAAATTCTCTCCATGCGCCTATCATGGATTAAATATCTCTTATACACGGTCATGACAATTAATCCAAATCCCTTTATGCCCATAATAATTCATTATAGACATAATGCATTCCTAATTTAATTAATATCCATTTAATTCTATTTGAAACCATTTACCAAAACCGTTGGGTCTTAATTGGGCAATGACCCAACACTTTACCCATATAATATCCATATCTAATAATTTCACAATTTAAATGGCAAAATTCCGTAAGTATTTATAACTTGAAAATCCAGGGTGTTACAATACAACCCTCTTTTTAAAATTTTCGTCCCGAAAATCGAGTGAAGTAGGGTTTCAAAAATTTACATAACTAGCTCAGGATGAGCTGTCCTCATTTCCGACTCGAGTTCCCATGTGGTTTCCTCAATGCCATGTCGATCCCTTACCGCTTTGACAAACTGTATCGCTCGGTTCTGTAATACCCTTTGTTCTGTGTCCACCACTCGGACAGGTTTTTCGACTTATGCCACGTCGCTTTGGATCTTTATGTCTTGCATGTTCAGTACATGAGAAGGATCAGGATTGTACTTCATCAACATCAATATATGGAACACATCGTGTAAAGATGCCAACTGTGATGGGAGTGCCAATTGATAAGCCACATCCCCCATCCTTCTTATGGTTGAAAACGGTCCCACATATCTTGGCGTTAGTTTCCTCTTCTTCCCAAATCTCATGTGCCCCTTTCGTGGCGAGACTTTTAAGAATACCATGTCTCCCACTTCAAATTCGAGAAACCTCCTCCTTTTATCAGCATTGCTCTTCTGACGACTTTGCGCAGTCAATAGATGTTGTCGTATCAACTGTATCTGCGTTGTAGTCCCTGTAACCAACTCAGGTCCAATCAGTGTAGGCTCACCGGCCTCTGTCCAACACACTGGTGACCTACATGGTCTACCATATAATGCCTCAAATGGAGCCATCTGGAGGCTTGCCTGGTAACTGTTATTGCATGAGAATTCTACCAACGGCAATTGATCCTCCCATCCACCTTTGAAATCTAGCATACATGCTCTCAGTATATCCTCCAATGTTTATATTGTCCTCTCAGACTGTCCATTAGTCTGTGGATGGAATGTTGTACTAGTCAATAAGTCTGTTCCCATGGCCGCCTGCATGTTCTGTCATACTCTGCTGGTAAATCGACCATCTCTGTTGGACACAATAGTCCGAGGTATACCATGCAATCTGATGATATCCCTGATATACCGCCGACCCAAAGTCTCAGATGAATCTGTCATCCTGATAGTAATAAAATGTACAAACTTGGTCAGTCAGTTTACCACGACCCATATCACATCGTTGCCCTTTGAAGACCTTGGCAACCCTATCACAAAATCCCTGCAGATGTGCTCCCATTTCCATTCCGGTATGACTTCACCAGTAAACATCTTGACCCATATCTCCTCCACTTCCGGGTCTACCCGTTGTTCCTGTTCAATCTTGTCAAGTACCACTTGATTACATCATAGTCACTCATATTAACCTAAGAGTTTCATTCTCGTAAAATTTACTCTGTCTCATGTTATCTCTTTTTATTGTGAACCCATTTACAATTCTTATGTAAATCAATATACTATGTTTCACTTTACCTGCTACAAAAAAATATTTTCCACACGTACTTACTCAATACGTTCATTCGTTCACTCTGTGTGTGAGGTAGCCTGCCAATACGAGCCTATGTAAAAGCTTTTCCTCATTCCATTTTAACTAGGTTTCTAGCTGCACTCTCCTGGAACTCCATTGGCTAACTACAGAGTTAGGTGATCAGTCTCACTCGGCAGTCACCCATAGCTTCCCATTTGAGTTTCACTAGACTTTTCCCATTAAGTACATCTCCCAAAAGTAAGCATATCTTCTTTTTCACATAAGTCACTATGTGACTAACCCTTTTATTCAAAACTTCTATGATACCCAAAATCTCTCCACACTAACTTTCCTATGATACAAGTCGTAATGCGACTAACACCTTTTTTTCTTATAACGTGGGACGTAAATCGAAACATGTCCCAATCATTAGATCTGTATGTCATCTATGAGACCAACACGTCCATCATACTTTCGACATGTCTACCATGGTACCGATACCTGACATTAATCCAAACCACCACGGAAATCACCATCCGCGGTTATATACATCCATCCCTGGTACCACTCTATCAATGAGTATCATCTATCCATGATAAATAATCATCCATGAATATAATCCCCCTTCTGGGTATAATCCATTCATGGGCATAATCCATCCTTGGCATAATTAATACAGGGCATATAATCTACCCTGAGAAATTCTATCATGTAGGAACAACACTCGAATGAGTCACCATATGACTGTGGAAACCATATCAAATCACAATTAAACCCCGACCCCTAGCAAGACTTAAAGCCCATGACTTACTAAGCAGAAGACCCACGTTCAACGTGATCATGTCTACCCCGCCCTGCATCCCTTCACCCCAAGGGTGATTCAGTCAAGCTCTTAAGGCGGTCGGTCCGCGTCTAACGAAACTAGCACCACGCCCATGGGGTAAAATAGTACCTAGCTCTGCGCATCCATGCACGTCAAGTGTGCAAAATAACCTTGAGAGCGCCCTCCAGCGCGTAGCATGCGAGAGACCCACTCCTCAAAGGTTACCGTACTGGACCAAGTCTCCGTATTTCATATTGAGGTTTCCACAGTTTCATAGCTACTCTAAGCCATACTCATAGAATCTATATACTTATCTCATCAATATCCTGTAAGGGACGTACCCATAGCACATCTCAATAAAATCAAGTGACCCCGTCACGTACATCTCAGTGCCAAAATTCTCATAAACACTTAAATTTGCATACTTTATTGAAAATTTTTCAAACTTCCATTACAATGGTGAGTAGGGTTAGAAAAACCCTTCAAAATGTACCCACAACCCTCACAAAATATTCCTTTTCCCCGACATTCTCTTACCACTCCTTAGCCTAACCTTCGGTAGAAGACCCTGCATCATCATAAAAATCGAAGAAGTTGTCAGGGCAAGTCGTCGATGTGTGCCCCAACACTCCACAAGTCAGATAGGGTATTATTCTTGGTCTCCCAATGTATGGACAGTTAGTTCTCTCCTTCCCGTGCCCGTGAAGTCCACAATCAGGGCAAATAACCTCAATAGGATGGGGGCAATAAATACCATTGTGCCCCTCCTGATTGCATAATTCGCACATATAATCTGTCAACTCATTCGAAGTTGCAGTAGTCGGAGTATACTCGGGCGAGCCTATCTCCCCTACGGATGCTTCTAAGTTTGGGACATCTTCCTCGTCCTTCAGTTACAAAGGTTAGAGCAACCCCAACATTGTGCTCGGGCGATTCTACTTCCACGTCCTGACTAGTTACAACTTCATTGATGAAGTTTGGCACGCTGGGATCGTCAGACGAAGAAACCAGATCTATCGGACAGCTAGGTGTCCCTTTGTCCCACAAATTTGTATACCCTGTGTTGCCTGACATATCTGTATCACAACAACCGAAGCATGTCAATGCCAATATCAATTCTAATCAAACTAAATCTTTGTTTGGGGAATTTCTCTATGTATCACATAATGTCTCTTGTTTGGGGAAAAATTGCCAAATAATCATCTTGTGCTTCTTGTCTTTGGGGAAAAATTTCCAAATAAGCACTCTTTGATTTTTCTTTGTTTCTGGGGAATATATCCTATTTTGCTATGTTAAATAATTCCAATTAACTTGACTGTACTTCCTTTGCTATCATCCGACTGAGTCTAACGAAGAAAATTAATGCACGGAGGCCTGATTAATTTACTCCGAAAGATTCAATGTTTCTGGTTCGCACTGATACCAACTGTAACGCCCACCCTTTTTCACTCGCTTCTTTCCGTAAAATCAAAGTCTATTTTTTTTATATATATAAATGAAGAGTGATAGAGAGTGGGACGTCACGACGTGAGCTAAGTCCGAACTTCCAAAGTCCGGCCCTTAACTGGCCAACCCTATGTGTGCATAGACTCAATCCATGAAAACGGTTCAGACATAGTAATATAAGCATGCGGAATAAAAATCATAACATCCGGAAACATAATAGAACACAGTTCTATTCCATTCAGATAGCAAAGTACGTCAAGTCCTTAATCATCATTATCATAACACAATTATCCAATAAAAGATCCAACCATAGCAAATTCATCTAAGTTATTACAATCTAAATTCTAGATACTCAAATTACAAGCCCATGAGTATCTTATACAAAATATAAACTATAATCCTTCAAGCTCCTATGCCTGGCCTGTTTCACGTTCATCGTTCTCCTTATTTCCTGTATCATCCACTAGGGTAGAAGTAGGGCGTTAGAACAACGTGCCCAGCGGGTATTCCAATTAGGGTTAACATATGGGTTAGTACAAAAAATCCAAATATAATATATAACAAATCCAATTATAATAAATCATACCATATTTATAAAGCATTGTATCCAAAACAGTGTATGATATTAGAGATCCAATCATACCGAAAAAAAAACATAAACCTTGAATGATAATAAAGATAATAATCATGCCGATTCAATGCCATGTCATGCTATCATATGCAATGAGTCCCACCCATCACAAACACATAGTAACCTCTTGATGGAAAGCTCCTCATCAAGGTATCCCCCACGATTGTATTACGGACTCCCCGACGGAGTGTGGATCTCCGGTTACATTTCATACATAGTATCCTCTTGATGGAAAACTCCTCATCAAGGTATCCCCACATAGGTCTTTCGAATGCCTCGACGGAGTGTGGCCCCTCCGGTTTCTACTTGATGGGATTCTCACCATCAAGGTATCCCCCACGAGTGTTTTACGGACGCCCCGACGGAGTGTGGGTCTCCGATTACCGTTCGTCCCTCCCATGCCATGCATGAGATGCAAATGTCCACATGCTAAGCAATTATACAAATCATAGCATTTAAAAGCTCATATTTGAAATATATACAACACATGCTATTTTATCATATAAACATAGCATTTAAAACTCACATTTTGAAACATATCCTTTGCAATATAAATTCATCAAATCAAGATAAAAACAATGTACATAAACCCATGGTTTCAAAGAGGTGGAATCCTACCAAAGACCGCTAACGTGTTCTTGCGTCTTTCGTCCTGTAACTGCTCACGATCGTACCTACCTTGTGAGGTCCCGTTACCTTATAATATAACAATTAGTTAAAACCAAGTCCCACTTGATTTACACCAATGTTTAAGTCCATAAATGCAATCCTCATGGGGTTCAACCATACACTATGCCCGAACCCATGGCCTACCATTTTCACACTTATTTACCAAATTGCCATTGCTTCCAACAACTTATGCTTAGGTTCCAACACATAAGTCCATTTATTTATTTATACATTCATAATACTCCCAATAACCCTTTTAAAATAATTCATAACCGATTCCTTTAAACATATTAGGTCCATACATGTCCCATAAAATTCTTTGACCACTTAAGTCCATAAAGGACCTCATGGGGTTCGGCCATGCACCATGGTCGAACCCATGATCTTTCATTTTAGCCTTTAATTACAACTTTTCCATTACCTTCATCACCTTAGGTTTAGATTCCAAAACATAATCCACCATTGATTCATGGGGTTCGGCCAAGCCCATGGCCGAACCCTATGATGTCCAACTTTCCATTTTCATCAACTTCCATTATTTAGAAAATCCATAATTAGCAAGTCCATAATTAGAAGGTCCATATTTAGAAGGTCCATATTTAGAAACTTTCTAAATTCAATATCCACCTTCATAATTAGAAAGTCCCTAAATAAAAACTTTTTAATATACAACTTCCATAAATAATTCCTTGTGGGGTTCAGCCATACACCATGGCCGAACATCACCCATAGAGACAATCCATCCTTTCATTCTTTCTATCTTTAGATCCTTTCTAAAAATTCCATCTTCCATAATTAGAAACTTTCCAATTTAATCTCCACCTTCCATAATTAGAAACTTTCCAATTTAATCTCCACCTTCCATAATTAGAAACTTTCCAATTTAATCTCCACCTTTAGATACTTTCTAAATTAGTAACATCCTAAAACGCCCCGCCCTTTCTCGCTAGAAATCAGAGTCAATTTTTTTTTTTTTAAATAAACAAAAGTGATGAAGAGCGGGATGTCACGACGCGAATTAAGTTCGGACTTCTCAAGTCCGACCTTTAACTGGCCAAACCCATATGTGCATGGACAAAGTCCATGAAAAACGATTCACATATGGTAAACTAACTGTGGATTATAATGGAACCTATGACTACTCCATTTTATTAGATAGCAAAGTACATAGTCGTTAATCTAAAGTTATCTTAAACTAAAACATTCATTCCAAACCATACTAAATATTACTAAGTTATTACATGCCCACATCTAACTAACAAATTACATGTCCATGTAAACTTAAACAAAATATCCATAAATAAAACCATTCAAATGTCCAAGCTCCTATGCTTGGTTTCCTTCGCGATCCTCGACCTTTCCCTTTCCTGTGTCATCCACTAAGGATAGAAATAGGGCGTTAGAATAACGCGACCATTAGGTCTTCCGATTAGGGCTACCACATGGTTAGTATAAACACATGCATATAACATAATAATACATGATCATCAAAATCTTACAAAAACAAAGCTATATATGTATGCAAATGTAATGAGTCCCACCCATCACAAGTATACATATCCTCCTCTTGATGGGATTCTCATCATCAAGGTACCTCCACATAGGTTGTTCCGACGCCCCGACGGAGTGTGGACCCTCCGATTTCCTCTTAATGGGATTCTCATCATCAAGGTACCACTACATAGGTTTTTCGGACGCCCCGACGGAGTGTAGTCCCTTCGGTTACATAACCATCACCCCATGCCATGCATGAGATGTCAATGAATACATGCCATTTGTAAATAGATCTTAGCATTCAAATCCACTTTGAAACATAATAGTTTAGCACAAATCTCATCAAAATTAAGATAAAAGCATCAAGTATAAGTGTGGTTACAAAGAGGTAGGAAACCTACTCAAAAGTCACTTAGAAATATCCGCTCTTCTTAAACCGTCATCCGTCCACGATTTGCACACCGTTCAAGAAGTCACGTTACCTTGTTTATATAACAACAAGTCAAGATACTATCCATTTGATTTCCAATTAAATCTAAGTCCAAAAACCACCTTGTGGGGTTCGGCCATGTTGTATGGCCGAGCCTCACCTACTTGAATTTGATCACTCTTTTTTATTTAACCAACACTATCCAATTAACTTAATTTAAACACCTCAAACTATAAACATCCCTTGGTAGGGTTCGGCCATACAACATGGCCGAACCTTACCACTTTGGTTTTGACCCCTCTTTCAAGTTCTTTGATCATTTCATTCCATATTTACAATATTGTCACTAGCCTAAACCCTTGTTTAATATTGCTAACAACCAATGTCCAAAACAAATCCACCTTGGTGGGGTTTGGCCATACAACATGGCCGAACCTCACCATCTTAAATTTAGTCCTTTAATCCTTCATACATAAGACTAATTACCAATCCATTCATCTAATTATCTAGCTTTTAATCATCCACCATTGTCACTCTATGGGGTTCGGCCATACACATGGCCGAACCCTATAATTCCTTATTTCCATTAAAACCTTTATCCATCTATGAATGGTTCTCATAATTCTATCCATTTGAATATTTTTAGACCTTTTAAAACAAAACACCATACATAACACTTGGTGGGGTTCAGCCATACACCATGGCCGAACCTCACTCCTTTTGTTTTGGTGCTCCTCTTTCCATTCTTTTTTGGTAACCAAAATATATCCAAGTCCATTACTTTCCCACATATTTTAAACCCTTTAAAAACATCAAAAACCCTTCATGGGGTTTGGCCATACACATGGCCGAACCCTATAGTTCTTTACTTTCCTTCAAACTATAACATACAATTTTATCATTTGATCCTTTCATGTTTCCCATTCATACTTCCATTTAGTCCCTTTAGAAATATATAATAACATTCCATTTAACATATCATTTATCCTTCATTTTCTTCCATGGGGTTCGGCCATACACATGGCCGAACCCTATGGTTCCTGATCTCTTCCTTAAACTTCATGGCCATGATCATACCTTTTGATGGGTTCGGCCATTCATCATGGCCGAACCTAATCAACCTCTTTTTCATACTCAATGGTTTTTGTATATCCCTTTTAGGATTTGGACATACAATAGCCTGATCATGTTTCCTTGGCTATCTTACTTAATAAAAGTTTATTGAGCACCTACCGTTTCCACGACTCCTCCGATTTGATCTTTGCTTCGGCTTGTTCTTCTGTTTTCCTTTTACTCCTCTTTAATCCTTAGCCTTCCTTCTTCTTCTCTTTGATCTTCGGCCAATATATGAGCTTGATTAAGATAAGATAACCAAGGGTTGGTTCGGCCAAGATGGAGGTAGGTTTGAGAGAGAAGCTTAGCACAATGCTTCAACCCTTTTTTGGTCTTTGAGAGGAAAGTCGGCTTTGAGAGAGAGAGGGAGAGAATGAGATAGAATTCTCCAAATGTTTGATCTCCTTTTCCTTAGAATGTTGGTCGGCTAAGAGAGAGTGTGAGGGAGAGAGATAGCCAAGTGGGAGAGGAAGAGTTGAGCCTTGTTTGAATTTGAAAATTAAACCATAACCATCTCCATTATCTCTCCATCGTGTGCCTTTGAATTTGAAATAAACCAATACTCCTCCATTTGTTTGAATTTGAAAATTAAACCATAACTATCTCCATTATCTCTCCAACGTGCGCCTTGCCTTTGTATTTGAAATAAATCAATACTCCTCCATTTGTTTGAATTTAAAATTAAACTAACACTCCTCCATCTCTCCAACGTATATCTTTGTTTTGAATTTGAAATGTGTAACCAAAACTTCCCATCTCTCCAACGTGTATCATTGTTTTGAATTTGAATTAAACATAACTCCTCCATCTCATTTGTTTGAATTTCAAATATAAAACCATCCACCCCATTTGCTCGAATTTCAAATATACTCCATTTGCTTGAATTTCAAATGTAAAACCATCCACCCCATTTATTTTGAATTTGAATTTTAAACCACCATCATCTCTCCAACGTATAACCATTGTTGAATTTGAATTTGAAATGTAAACCGTCCACATTCAACTCATTCAACTCACCATTTTAATTTAAGATTGAGCTCACCCAATGGTCAAACAAGTCAATCCACGACCCATTGGGTCCCAATTGGGTCTTTTGACTCAAATAATCACCTTGACCCAATTAGATGTACATTACCCATTTAATTTAATTTGATCCTTATAACACGTAAATTGGGTCTTAATTGAACAATGGGCCCCACAATTTTCTCATCTACAGTCATAACCTTTTTAATTCATAATTTCAATGGCAATTTTCGTAAATATTGCTATATTGAAAATCTGGGATATTACAGATTTAATATTATATTATAAGGTAACGGGATCTCACAAGCGGTGCGCGATCGATGATCGATTCTTGGACAAGTGTGCAAGGACTCGTGAACGGTCTTTGATAGGATTCCACCTCTTTGAAACCATGAGTTTATGTACATATGTTTATTTTATGTATTGATGAAATTATATTTTAAAGGATATGCTTTATATTGAATTTCAAATGCTATGTTTATTTGTTTAAATAACATGTGTTGGATATTTTTCAAAAGGTGATTTTCAATGCTATGTTTATGTTATAAAATAACATGTATTTCATTGGCATCTCATGCATAGCAATGGGTGGAGGATTTAAAACCGGAGGGGTCACACTCCGCCGGGGCGTCCAAAAAACCTATGTGCGGTACCTTGATGTGATTTTCCATCAGGAAGAATCCGGAGGGTCCACACTCCGCAGGGGCGTCCGGAGGACCTATGTGGTGGGTACATTTATGTACATGTGATGGGTGAGGCTCATTGCATTTGTCATCATCGTATGGCATGGATTTTATATGGTTTTGACATCACTATATTATTATATATGTTTTGTACTAACCATGTGTTAGTCGTAACTGGAATACCTACTGGGCGTGTTGTTCTAACGCCCTACTTCTACCCTAGTTGATGATACAGGAAATCAGGAGAACGATGAACGCAAGACGGGCCCGGCATAGGACCTTGGAAGACTTATTTTATATGTTTTGAATAAAATTTCTCATGAACTAGTATTTGAGTATCTAGATTTCGGAATGTAATAACTTAGATGGTTGGATGATTTATTGGATAATTATGATGTTTTAATTATGGATAAGGACTTGACGTACTTTGCTATCTGAATGGAATAAAACTTGGTTCTATTATGATTTCGCAATTTGATTGTATGATTCTGCAGGTTATAATTTTTATTCCGCAAGTTGATATGGCTATGTGTGAACCATTTTCGTGGACTTGGTCCATACACACATAGGGTTGGCCAGTTAAGGGTCGGACTTTGGAAGTTCGGACTTAGCTCGCGTCGTGACGTCCCGCGCTCTATCACTCTACTCTGTTTTTTTTTTAAAATAGACTCTGAATTTATGGGAAAAAGCGAGTGAAAAAGGGCGGGGCGTTACATTTACCATACCCAACACCGGTTATGGAGTTTGAGCCCCATTGAAATATCTGTGACCTAATCTAAGGATCCAAAAAAGGTTAGAGGTGAAAAATTGGGATGGTACTCTAAAAAAAAATGGCACTTAAAAAGAAAAGAAAAAAATGAATGATGCAAAAAGAAAAAAAAGTATAGCATCAGAGAAAAAAAAAAAAGAACATCCAGAAATCAAAAGAAGGATGTGAAAGAAGGAAAAAATATATACTTTGAAAAGTACTGAAAGAAAAATAGAGGAAAATATCCCATTCAATAACATGAAGACCTCTAACTTTTTCTGTTCAAAGTATTATTTTTAGAGCATTGTATCCTTCTTTGATTTGACCCGACCCTAAGACACGTCTTTTCCTATTAGGAAGTCCTATTGATCTTAAGTCTAAATATGGTATTTCATGTAGAGAATAGAGGAAGGAAAATGATGGTGTTTGACTCAACGTTCTCGGGGAAAATGGAATCCATTCATGAGATCTTTATTTTCTGTGATATGTGTCGTCTTTTCTAAATATATATGTCAGATATTTTGATTTGAAAACATAAACTCTGCTCACATATACTTTGAGAGAAAATAAACCCAAACCTCTGAGCATTAGTCTGTCTAAGAGATATGTCTGGTGAAGTTTGAAGTCAAAGCACATTTTTTAATGGTGGTTGCAAAACTTGTGTTTATTTAAAAAAAGAAGTCTATCTTGATCCTTGGCTATCACACACTACACTCTGGGTATAAGCTTAGTAAAATGAATTTTAGAGTTTTATGATGTTTAGATCCTTTGTCTATGTGTTCTTGATAAGGATGTTGATGTTTGTGGGTGCTAGAACAAGATTGACCCTAGAGGGGGGATGAATAACCCCAATTCGTTGGTCCTTTTTAAAATCCTTGATTGATTAGTATTTATGCAGCGGCTATTGCAATCAAGTTTTTATGTATTAGCAACAATGATTATCAATTAACATGATACATTCGCTATAACACTATTAGATCAACGACACAAGATTTATAGTGGTTCGGTTAGCCAACCTACATCCACTGTTAGGACTAGCTCAGCCTTGAGCTATCCTCAAATTCACTAAATGGGGACTTACAACCTCACAATTAGAGTAGGAGTTTCACCTTACTCAATCACCTGGGAATTCCACCTACCAAATGTGCCAGATACGACGCTCTAGATTTTTTATAGTGGTTCTGGAGCCAAGCCTCCTTAATCCATTTTCAGGATAAAGGTTTTAAAACAAAATTAAAACCAAAAAGCACTTTCCTTGTAGCTCTTTCTCAAAGATGTGTGCTACTCAAATATCCACCCAATGTGTGCCCGACTTAATCCTGACGCTCCACCTTGTTGCCATTGTTGAGCAATCACAATTTCGGGGTGACTAGAAAACTGATTCTATCCTAGTTGGTATTTTTTCTTTTCTCCTCTCTTTCTCTCTTTCACTAACTCAATCAAAGATTGGTTGTATATGATTCTCAAATGTAGTAGGTACAAGAGAGTTAATCATTCCTTTGAGTGTGTGAATTTTCTCAGTTCAAGGAAGATGATTAAATGATCACACAACTCTCATAATTATAGAGGAGTCGACATAGTTTTTCAAACTGTCCAGTACTGACAAGTCAGTGGAACTGATGAGTCGGTGTTCAAATTTATTACCATTCAACCATCCGACTGTTACATATTAAATGCACTCCCAACGGTATAATTACTTCATGGTCGACAGGTCGGTGTCGCCTATGGGTCGACAGTCATGGCACCAATAAGTCGGTCCATACGAGGGTCTCGATATGGGGCAACACCATGCAGACAGAGTTTCAAGTCCCAAAACTTGTCCTGCCCAGAACGACATGTTGCCCTTTACTAAAGGGTCGTTCCTAGTACTCTCGATCAGTCTTGAAATACCGAGATTTCTGTTTTCTCGAGATCCCACTTGAGTTCAAAGACTAGAACTCACAAGTATTTCATCGACGAGTTGTTGACCACGAGGGGTCAAGTTCATCACCGAGGCATCGGTGCATACGAGACTCTCGATCAGAGGCCTACCCAGAATGACAGTTCAATGTTCCAGAACCTTTGTCATCTGACCGACCAGTCTTTGATCACGATGGGTCGATCATGTCTCCACCGAGGGGTCGGTGAGATCGACTGATCGAGCTGACAGTGAACTTAATTCATATTTTCAAGTTTGCTTCCAACTCATTGTCAAGCTTCCTCTCTAGTATTTTTATGTCCATTACCAACATATGAAACTAAGCCTAGGGATGGTCCTCTTTAAGGTGTGGGTACCACCTAAAGTCATTTATGGCCAAATACTTGTTTTGTGATTACCACAATGATGAGCTTTAATCTGGTGGAACATGATCTTCACTCTTGATCACCTTGAGTCTTCAAGCTTGTAGCAAGTACTTCTTCCCTAGTCATGGAATTGAAAAACTTATGGACTCCACAAAGCCGGGATACTAACAATCTCTCCCTTTTTCAATTTCATGACAAAACCTAGAAGTTAACCCAAATACAAGCCCACCCTTATTACATCACATTTGAATACAAAAGTTACATCAATTACATATTCAAATGGAAAACAAGACTATGATCTTCGCATATTCTTGTTTAGCTTGCTTCAATTCATCTTTACATGTTCAACTACATAAGCAAGCAACACTAGAAAATCATTAGAGGGGTTAGTCCAAAACATAAATATGCAACCATGGACTAAACTAGACTTTTAGTCATCTCCTCCATACACCATGATTTCCTAAAAACCAACACTACCCATAGCTTAAGTTTATCACCAAGCTTATCCAAGCTAACAGTGTTGAGAATATTTTTTCCCCCAATCTTCTTGAGTTTGACTTCCCGAACTCCAAGCATAGACATTCCCATGTCCATTGGCTTTTGAATATTCCTCCCCTTCATGGTTCTCTCTTTCTAGAGGCCCAAGCACTCTCAGGCTTTTTCCCATCTTACCAATTACGCCCCCATAATTGGATTTGATGTCTAACAACTTCTACTAATTTCTCCTCCATTTTATCATTTAATTGACAAAGATTAGTAGGCAGACATTTGAAACACTCCCCCATGCATCGGGCATATAGTACTGAAAGACTGCTCCCCCATAAGATGTGCTTCCCTTACTTCAAAGTGTTTTTTTTTTTTTTGTTTTGTTTTTTTTTAAATATACATGAAATAATATGTATGTACAAGGAATGAGATGTGCACAGGTATGAGCATGAGGAGTTATGGCGATGCACACACGCCAATGGCCTTTCGTAGGGATGGAAATCGTGATGAATACAAAGGTTTGGTCATGATACCTGCCAATTGGTTTTCCATGTAGATTTGCACAAACTCGATAGTTTTCTCCCTCCACCAATTCTCTTACGAAATGATGCCTTATGTCTATGTGCTTGGTCCTGGAATGTTGTACTGGATTCTTTGAAATATTTATTGCGCTAGTGTTGTCGCAGTACAATGTCATGGATTCTTATATAAGCCCATAATCGACCAACATTTGTTTCATCCAGATCAGTTGGGTACAGCAGCTTACAGCAGCAATGTACTCTGTTTCAGTTGTGGAAAGAGAGATTGAGGATTGTTTGCGACTATGCCATGCCACTAAACAATTTCTAACGTAGAAGCAGCCTCCACTGGTAGATTTTCTATCATCAATATTTCCAGCCCAATCTGCATCTGTGTATCCAGCTATCCAGGAGGAAGTATCATATGGAAACCAAATTCCATGCAAGGTAGTACCAGCCACATATTTTATAATTCTTTTAATAGTTTTAAGGTGTGACTCTTTAGGTTTTGATTGAAATCTGGCACAAGCTCCAACACTAAATGAGATGTCTGGTCGACTTGTTGTGAGGTATAACTGACTTCCTATCATGTTTCTATACAAGCTGGGGTTCACATCTGTCCCATTCTCATCTTTGAACAATTTGATAGTTGTGCTCATAGGGGTGGTCGCATGTTTATATCCTTCTAGACCAAATTTCTTTACAAGTTCTTTTGCATATTTCGATTGGGAGATAAAAAGCCTATCATGACTTTGCTTGATTTAAAGACCAAGGAAATAGTTTAGTTCTTCCACCATACTCATTTCAAATTCAGATTTCATGAGTTTGGAGAAATTTAGTGCAGCATTTTCACATGTAGACCCAAACACTATGTCATCCACATAGATTTGGACGATAAGGATAGACTCCTTAGTCTTTTGGACAAACAGAGTCTTGTCTACACTCCCCTTTTGAAAATTGTGACCAAGAAGGAATTGGGTTAATCTCTCACACCAGGCTCTTCGCGCTTGTTTGAGGCCATATAGAGCTTTCTTAAGTTTGAACACATGGTTTGGAAATGTTGGATCAATGAATCCTTTGAGTTGTTCTACGAACACTTGCTCATTTCAAAGATCCATTTGGTAGAGTTTGAACTTGAGATGGCATGCAATGGGGAGCAGAATTCTAATGGATTCTAATCTTGCTATGGGGGCAAAGGTTTCATCAAAATCTAAACCTTCAATTTGAGTGTATCCCTGAGCTATAAGTCTTGCTTTATTTCTCACAATGGTTCCATGTTCATCCAGCTTGTTTTTTAAAATCCATTTTGTTCCAATTATGTGTGTTTCCTTGGGTCTAGGAACCAAATCATATACATCATTTCTAATAAATTGTCATAGTTCCTCTTGCATAGAATTAACACAATCTTCATCAGCTATAGTTTATTCTATCCTTTTTGGTTCCAGTTGTGAAGTAAAACACGCATAATTAACCAAGTTCTTAAGCTGTCTTCCTGTTCTTACACCAGCAATGGGTTCTCCTATGATTTATTTGAGAGGGTGTTCCTTTATATTTTTCAGATTTTTTGGTTCAGGTGGATGATCTTGTAGTTCATCTTTGTTTTCTAGATTTTTTTCTTCTTGAGCTAAACTAATGATTTCCTCTTGTTTTAACTCTTTATCTAGTATATTTACTTGGTCATCTGCTACAACATTCACTGATTCTTAGATGGCACCAATTCTAAGACTCTTTACTCTATAAGGATGACTATTTGTAGAATATCCTAGGAAGATGCATCATCGCTTTTGGATTCAAATTTTCCTAAATGCTCTCTATCCTACAGTATGTGACACTTGCTTCCAAAGACTTTAAAGTACTTAGAGTTGGGTTTCCTACCAGTCCAAAGTTCATATGTAGTTTTGTTTCGCCCGGCTCTCAATATACTCGATTAGTGATATAGCATGCAGTGTTAACAGCTTCAACCCACATATTTTTTGGAACATTTTTTCTTTCAAGTAGGGTGTTGGACATTTTTTGAAGGACCCTATTTTCCCTCTCGGCAACTCCATTTTGCTGAGGTGTTTTGGGGGCAGAATATTCATGATGGATGCCTCATTTTTCAAAGAATATATTAAATGACTGATTTTCAATTCCCTCCCATGGTCAATCCTTATTATGTGAATATCTGACTCTTTTGCATTCATAATCCTTTTGCAATGATTTTGAATTGATGAAATGCATCAGATTTTTCCCTCAAGAAGGCCACCGAAGTATATCTAGTATAGTCACCAACTATTACCAGGAAATATCTCTTTCCACCAGCACTTTCGTGTTGAGTGGGTCCAACTAAGTCCATGTGTAGCAGTTCTAATGGTCTAGAAGTTGCGATCAAATTTGTATCTTTATGAGCTTCCCTTATTTATTTTCCCTTTTGGCAGTCACTACAAATTGTTTTTTCAGATCGTCTAATTTTAGGTAACCTTTTTATATGTTCACTTAGTTTGGACAAGTCCTTGAAGTTCACATGATCGAGCCTCTGATGCCAAAGTTCAACTTCACTGATTTGGGACAAGAGGCAATCATGTGTAATAGAAGTTGATGTACAGTCCAAAACGTAGCAATCAGCAAAAGTAAGGATGCCACTCAAAACAACTTCACATTCTTTTGAATAAACATGGCAGTCATTACTAAAGGTGACTTCACTGTCATTAGCACATAGTTGAGATATACTAAGAAAATTGTGCTTAAGTCGATCAACAAGATATACATCTTTGATAACCCCAGAGGATGGCAGATTCAGTAACCCTTACCAATTATATTTGCCATATTTCCATCACCAAAAACGACAGATCCTAATTTAAAATTAACCAAATCAGATATGTAAAAACTGTTTCCAGTCATATGTCGTGAGCATCCACTATCCAAGTACCACTTGGCTTCCCATCAAAGAATCTGATCCTTGGATTCCCCAGTCTATCTAGGATGATTTGTAAATTTTGATTTAGTGCATTACGACTTTGATTTCCCAGTGGACACCTCATCAGAACATTTTTCCTGAGACAACAATTAGATTCAGGATGACCCTGTTTTCCACAATAAGTAATTGTACGTTAGAAAGTTTGGACATCTGGTTTTTAACAAATATAGAAGTTTGCCTCGGAGTAACTTCCACATTTTTATACTGCTCTATCCCAAACTTATCCTTGTAATTCTTTCCAAAACGAAGGATCTTTCCCAATTTTTCATTTCCATGAACGACCTTGTCTTGAGATTGAGATATCCTTTCTAAGTCAGATAGTAACAAAGTAATCTTGTTTTCAAGACACCTTTTCATTTCTACCAAGTGTTTGTGATCTCTCTTGCATAGATCCACTTGGGATTGAAGGTCAGTCTAACTTTTTCTCAATACTAATATCTCATCAATTGATTTTTCAAATTTTGTTGAGAAAGCTTTTTTCAGTTCTTTCAATTTCAAGGAGTCTGGTCAAATAGGCAGCCTCACTTTTAAGTTTGTGTTCTTGGTCAATTCCATACTCTCAAGATACAGAGCACTATATGATTCTTGGAGATCATCAAGAATCTCTTCATTTTCAGATTCACTAAAATGTTCTTGTTTATCACAAAGAAATGAAGCAACAAGACCAAGAAATGTACCATTACTTTCTTGATCCAAGATTGATGCATTGCATGTGCATACATCATAGCATTGTTTTACCTGTTTTTACTAATCATGTATTTTGATGTATATGCATGTTTTATATGCTAATCATGTGGTAGCCCTGATCGGGAACCTTCTGGGCGCGTTGATCTAACGCCCTAATTTTATCCTCAGAGGAGAATGTAGGTACAAGGAAAGGGAAAGAAAAGGTCGTTGACCGGGTGGGGAACCAAGCCTGAGCGCTTGAATGTTGGACTGGACTTCTTTATATTACTGGCATTTGAACTATATTTTGTTGGACATGTAATAAGTCATTATTTGCTATGGTTTGATTAGGTTAATAAGTTTGGATGGTTGTTTTATGTTAATTAATGTTTGAGGCTGTTATTTGCGATCTAGTCTTTCTATTCCGCAGTTAATCTAGGTTATTCCGCATGTTGATGTTAGTTCCATGTGTGATTCATTATCATGGTCTATTCCATGTACACATGGGTGGCCAGTTAAGGTTCAGACTTGAGTAGTCTGAACTTAACTCGCGTCGTGACGCCGCCCGCTCGCTTCCGATGTTTTATTATTATTTAAAAAAAAAATTAGACTCTGAATTCTCAGAGAGGGCGGGGCGTTACAGTTGGTATCAGAGCGAAACGGGAAGTTGAATCATCAAAGTAAGATTAAGATGGTTTCATGTCTCACTGGCGGATAAGAATCCCAACTGACCGACTCTTCGGAGTCCGCTGCCTGGGGGCCGGATTAATTTACTTCGAGTGACTCAGACTGAACAATCAATCTGAGAACGACAATGAAAGATAGCAAAGTAAAGTACAGCCATTATAAATGGACATATCAAACATAGCAAGGTAGGATGCACTCCCCTGAAATCCCCATACTGAGAAACAAACAATAGGAAATTAGAGATTTCCCCAGAAGCAAAAGAACACCAAGAGTGATGATTTGGTAATCTTCCCAAACAAAATACATGACTTTATGCATGAGCAGATTCCCCAGAAAACCAAGGTTGGTTTATTTAGAATTGCTGTTAAATATTCTTGTGTTCTATTGATATGATACAGATATGTCGAGTAATGTGGAGTACTCGGAATGGCACAGCGGAACTCCTAGCCATCCCATAGATTTGGTGTCTGCTTCTAACAACACCAACGTGGAAGCTAATGTGGACCTTCAGGAGGGACCTCCTGAAGAAGATGAGATGGACTTAGCACCTGTTCCAGAGGATTTGATGGATAACATTCCTGGGATGGTGGAACCTCCTGAGGAAGAAGAGGAGAATCTAGGATTCTTTCATGATGATCCTATAGAAGATGTTCCTATAATATTGGAATCGGTAGGGGAGGTAGATCCCTATGATACATGTGAGTTGTGTAATCAGGACGACCACAATTGTAGGTATTGTCCTCACCCCCTAGGAGTTGTATGTTCGGTTTGTGGACTGCATGGGCATGGAGAGGCGAGGACTAATTGTCCTTATATTGGTGGACCTGGATTAATACCCTGCACAACATGTGAAGTATTGGGGCACACGGCGATGATGTGTCCTGATAACCCTTTCAAGTTCGCTGATGATGCAGAATCTTCTACGGAAGACTAGGCTAGGAAGTAACATGAAGGGGTATTACAAAGAGGGTTATATTGTAAGGGTGTATTTTGCTCTATATAGGTTTTTGTTTCGCCCTACCCACCTTTGTACAAGGATGAAGTATGAGTTTATATAAAGTATGCGATGTTATGATTCTAAGAGGATTTTTGGCACTAAGATGTAGGTGACGAGGTCACTTGATTATACTAAGACGTGGTATGGGTGCGTCCCTCACGTGACGTTGATGAATTAGATGTGGTATGGGTGCGTCCCTCACATGGTAATGATGAGATAAGAATATAGACTTCATGAGTATGGCCTAGAGTAGCTATGAGACTGTGGGAACCTTGATACGAAATACGGAGACTTGGTCTCGTAGGACTAGCATTGAGGAGTGGGTCCCTCGCATGCTATGCGCTGGAGGGTGCTCTCACGGCTATTTGGCACACTAGATGTGCGGGAAGGCGCACAGCTAGGTACTATTTTACCGCGTGGGGGTGGTACTAGTCTCAGCAGACGCGGATCGACCGCCTTAGAGCTTGACTGAATCACCTATGAAGTGAAGGGATGCAGGGCGAGGTAGACCGGATCACATTGGACGTGGGTCTTCTGCTTGGTAAGTCATGAGCCCTAAGTCTTGCTAAGGGGTCAAGGTATATTTGTGACTTGATATGGTTGTCACAGTCTTATAGTGATTCATTTGAATGCTGTTCCTACGGATATTAATCATGGATAGATGATACTCATGGACAGAGTGATACCAAGGATGGATGGTTTCCATGAATGGATCATACCCATAAGTGGGTTATATTCATGGATAGATGATACTTACTGGTAGATGAAATGTTCAAGGATGAATTATTTCCACGAATGGATTATACCCATGGGAGGGTTATATTCATGGATGATTATAAAACAGGGATAGATGATATTTACTGAAACCGAAACACCAGGGATGGATGTATTTAACCATGGGTGATTATTCCCGTGGTGGTTTGGATTGATGCCGGGAATTGGTATCGTGGAAGTTGGAACAAAAGGTTGTTAGTCACATAGAGACTTATGTGCAAGGGAAGATGTACTTAGTGGAAAAGTTAAGAGTTTAGTGAATACTGAACTAGCTGGACTCAGATTGAGTTCAATTATTTAGTGTTGGACATGTCTGAATATGATATTATATTCGGTATGGATTGGTTGGCTAAGTTTCATGCCAACATGGACTATTATCGTCGAAGAGTGACATTTAAGTCACCCGAGGGCAAGCAATACGTAGTTCGTGCAGATAAACAGAGTGGATTGCAGGAAGGGTTAAATCACGTGGTATTAAATAATATCACCATAAATAAAGCTCCAGTTACTGAACTTCCGGCAATCGTACAAGAATTTGCGGATGTATTTCCAAAGGAACTCCCTAGTTTACCGCCTATGAGGGAGATTAACTTCGAGATCAAGTTGTACCATGGAACAACACCAATGTAGTTACCACACTATCAGATGGCACCAACAGAGATGTCGGAGCTAAAGAAGCAGATTAATGAACTGTTTAGGCTGGGTTGCATCCGGAACAATACCTCATCATGGGGAGCACCAGTGTTGTTTGTGAAGAAGAAGGATGGTTCACTTCAGATGTACGTGGACTACCAGAAGCTGAATCAGCTAACAGTCCGGAACAAGTACCCTCTACCCAGGATCGATGATTTATTCGATCAATTGAAGGGTTCCAGCCATTTTTCAAAGATTGATCTGATGTCTGGTTATCACCAAATACGGGTTAGGGAGGAAGATATAGAGAAGACGCCCTTCCGGACGCGGTATGGACTATACGAGTTTGTAGTCATGCCATTTGGACTCACAAATGCGCCGGCGGTGTTCATGGATTTGATGAACAGAATCTTCTGTCCTTATTTGGATCAATTTGTAATCGTATTCATTGATGATATTCTGATATATTCCAAGAGTCAGGAAGAACATGCAGAGCATTTACGGATAGTTTTGAATACTTTAAGGCAGAATAAACTATATGCCAAGGCCAGTAAATGTGAATTCTAGCTATCTCAAGTGAATTTCTTAGGACATGTTATATCTGAGGAAGGAATAGACGTGGATCCGGCTAAGGTGGCGGCAGTGAAAGATTGGAAAGCACCCAAGAATGTAACTGAAATTCGTAGTTTCTTGGGATTGGCGGGTTATTATCGAAAATTTATCATGGATTTTTCCAAAATAGCGTCTCCGTTGACTAGACTCACTCAGAAAGGAGTCAAGTATGAATGGACAGATCAGTATAACCGGAGATTTGAAACGCTAAAAGAGAAACTTACAAGAGCTCCTGTTTTAATTTTGCCGGAAAGGGGCAAAGGTTACGAAGTGCAATGCGATGCTTCAAGAGAAGGACTAGGGTGTTCACTCATGCAAGAACGCCGTCTGGTGGCTTATGGGTCAAGACAGTTAAAAATACACGAACGTCTTTACCCCACACATGATCTGTAGCTAGCTGCAGTGGTCTTCGTACTCAAAAGTTGGAGACACTATCTTTACGGCGAAAAATTTGAGGTATTTTCTGATCATAAGAGTTTAAAATATTTATTTGATCAGAAGGAGCTCAACTTGAGGCAGCGTAGATGGATGGAGTATCTGGCGGATTACGAATTTGAGCTTCAATACCATCCAGGCAAGGCAAACAAAGTGGCAGATGCTCACAGCCGCCTATCTCATGTATCGGTAGCATGCTTGATTAGAACGGAATGGGAGATGTTTCACACCATTAGAGAGTTCAATCTTTATATCAACAACTGTGGAAGTATGTATAATTTGATCATACAGTCCAATATAGTCACCAAGATTGAACAAGAACAAAGAGCAGACCCGGAAGTGGAAGACATATGGGCCAAGATGTCCACTGGCGTAGACGTACCGGAATGGGAATTACGGCCAGGACAAGGTCTTTTATTCCGAGGAAGAACATATGTGCCAAAGAGTTGCAGGAAAGAGCTACTGATTGAGGCACATCAGACCAAGCTTTTTATCCATCCGGGCAGCACCAAAATGTACCATGATCTAAAGAGGCATTATTGGTGGCATGGACTAAAAATGGATGTGGCGGAATTCGTGGCACATTGTCTAACTTGTCAGCAAGTTAAGACTGAACACCAAAAGCCACCAGGTTTACTCAAACCCTTAGCAGTGCCAGAATGGAAATGGGAACACATTTCCATGGACTTTGTATCGGGGTTGCCGAGGTCTTCAAAGGGCAATGACGCCATATGGGTCGTAGTCGACCGGCTGACCAAGTCCGCACATTTCATTCCAATCAAGATGACGGATTCATCTGAAACGTTAGGTCGGCGGTATATTAAAGAAATCGTTCGACTGCATGGCATTCCCCGAATGATAGTATTGGACAGAGATGGTCATTTTACCGGCAGAGTATGGCAAAACATGCAGTCAGCCATGGGGACAGACCTATTGACTAGCACTGCATTCCATCCACAGACTGGTGGACAGTCTGAAAGGACAATACAGACCTTGGAAGACATGCTGAGAGCATGTATGTTAGACTTCAAGGGTGGATGGGAGGACCACTTACCACTGGTGGAGTTCTCGTATAATAACAGCTATCAGGCAAGCCTTCAGATGGCTCCATACTAGGCCTTATATGGTAGACCATGTAGGTCACCGGTATGTTGGACAGAGGCAGGAGAGCCTGTATTGATCGGACCGGAACTGGTCGTAGAGACTACCGCACAAATTAAGTTGATACGTCAACACTTATTGACTGCATAGAGTTGGCAGAAGAGTTATGCTGATAAAATGAGACAATTTCTGGAATTTGAAGTGGGAGACATGGTATTTTTAAAGGTCTCGCCACGGAAAGGACACCTGAGATTTGGTAAGAAAGGGAAACTGTCACCAAGATTTGTGGGACCGTTTTCCATCATGAGAAGAGTGGGGGAGGTGGCTTATCAGATAGCACTCCCATCACAATTAGCATCTCTACACGATATGTTTCACTTGTCGATGCTAAGGAAATACAATCCGGATCCGTCCCATGTTTTGAATGTTCAGGATATTGAAGTGCAAAATGATGTGACGTACGTCGAGAAGCCGGTTAGGATAGTGGAGACCGAACAAAGGGTGTTGTGAAACAAATCGATTCAGTTCGTAAAAGTGGTATGGGACCGTCATGGTGATCAAGAGGCCACATAGGAACTTGAATCGGAGATGAGAACAGCTCACCCCGAACTATTTATGTAATTATTTGAGAAGCCTACTTCGCTCGATTTTCCGGACGAAAATTTTAAAAAGAGGGTTATATTGTAACACCCCAATTTCTCAATAAAATGGATAATTACCAAAATGCCCCTGATGTGTTAAATTGTTATTTTGTGATGTTAAGTAAGGAAATAGTGGGGCCCATTGGTCAAGTTAAAATCATATGAGCATATTATGAATGTCAAGTTTGATTGGATGGGTAATTTACATCAACTGGGTCAAAAATGGCTAAATGGGTCAAGGGGCCCAAATGGGACCCATTGGGTCTTACTGGATTATTTGACCATTTTGTGATTTTAAATTAAATGGGGTTAAGCCTATTTGATTGGAAATCAAGTGGAGAAAAAATGGGTAGGCTTGATCCATATGTAAAAACCAATTAGAAATGACCAAAATACCATAATTGGGTCATGGAATTAAAAACAGGTCAAGGAGCTAAAGGTGGACCCAACGGGTCTGTTGACTAAGGTTGACCGTGTGGACCCTCAAGGGAGCTAAAATATGAGTTAAATCAGTTTGAGTGAGACCGAAGTGAGTTGGAATTAAATCAAGTGGTGAGTCAACTCATGTGCATTAAATGAAATGCATTAAGTATGTGAGTTGGGTGAGTTGAGATGGAAATCTAAATGACCTTGAGTTCAAGTGAGTGAAAATGGAAATTAAAGGGGCTGTAAATCAGTGAGTTGAGTGGGAATTTGAAGAGTTTGGCTGGGTCATAACCACCCAAACAAGTCCCACACGTTGGGGACTTGTTTTGGTGATTTCCATGGTGAATGTTAAATGCAAATGATGGGTTTGAGATGAGTTGCATGGAAAGCTGAATGGCTGCATGGGTAGTTGCCAAGGGGTGCCTTGGATAGCACCCAAGACCCATCGTTTTGTGCATGAATTGATGAGGAAGTGGAGGGGTTTGGGGGGTTGAAATACAAAAGCAATGAGCACCCATGTTTGGCCGAATTTCTCATTGCAAAAGCCTAGAATTCATCTCTCTCTCCTCCTCTCAAGAACACCTCCTTGGCCGAATTATATCTTACTGATTTCACCATTGGTTCATGCTTCTAATCAGCTGAGACTAAGAAAGAAAGAAGGAAGGAAACAAGGGGGAAGAAGACAAGGAGCAAAGGCAATAGGAAGAGCTTGGATTTTGGTAAGTGTTTTATGGACTATTTTTGGGTTTGATTTAAGATTCAAATGCATGTTTTAGAAAGGGTTAAAAACATGGATCTGAATGACATAGGGACTGAAGGTATTATGGGTATAAAACAACAGTTTAAAACTGATATGATGGACCATTGGGTTCGGCCACTTTGCATGGCCGAACCCCATGGAAACAAGTGGTTGATGTTGATGTTTTTTTTTGGAAATTAAAACCATATAAAATGATGGACTGTTATGGGTGTTTAAATCATGAAACTGGATGTCATGTTTGGGCCATGGAATGGCCGAATGCATCAAGGAATTAAACCTTGGATTGAGATTGTTTAAAATGGTATAAAAATGTCATTGGGTTCGACCACTTGGGATGTCCGAACCCCATGATCTTATTTGGGTAATTGGATGGTTTTTGAAGTGTAAAAATCATACAATACTATGTTGATTATTACATGATTTAATGGACATATGATGTAAGTTGAAAAAGGGTCCAAAACATGGGCATAGGGTTCGGCCACCTTGGATGGCCGAACCCCATAAAAGTGTTTGATAAGTTGGTATGGTTTTTGGTGAGATAAAAACCATACCAATGGTGGAGTTGTTTATGCAATTTAATGGAGTTAAGGTTAAGGTGAAGGATCGGCCAATGTATGGCTGAATCTTATTAATTTTCATGGCTAAAATGCATGATAAATGATGAAAGATTATTAGAAGAATTGAATCCAAAGAACCATGAGGTTCGGCCATGTGAATGGCCGAACCCCATGGGTTGCTTTATGGTTTTTATTTGGTTTACTTAGGGTTATGGTTACTGATTTGGGTCAGCCTTTGGATGGCTGAACCATGTATTGATCATGGTTGAATTAGCATGATTAAACCATGAGCGATCATGGTGATAATTGGATCAAGTGAACCCTAGGGTTCGGCTGAGTATGGCCGAACCCCATGGGACTATTTTTAAATAAATGGGCTGTTTTGAATGGGAACTTATGGTTGTTTTAATTAAGGAAACATACATGATAATTATGGACTATGTAATCAACTATTGATGATGATGGAAAGTGGGATAAAAACCCATAGGATGTGGTTCGGCCAAGTAGTATGGCCGAACCCCATCAATGATTATTTGATAAGATTGGGATTAAAGTTGTTGAATGAAGAACCCCACTGAGTTGGTTTAGATATGGTAAAACTAAAGGTTAGCCTAAATGGCATAAATGTAATTATTGATAGAATGATCAATGATGGAAATGATCATAGGGTTGGATGTACGGACACGAACCCCACATGATGTGGACGGGTCTTAGATGTGATTAAATAAGTAAATGATGTTATGACATACTGATTGATATATGGATAAGGTAACGGAACGTGAATGGCGGGCAAGTCGTGATCAAGTGAAAAAGAACAAACACCGAAGCGAATTTTCTGTAGGTTTCCTACCTACTTGTAACCACAGTTTTACCGCAGTTTTATTTATGAGATTCTTGTTTATCTTATGTGGTTTCAAATGATATATTTTGTATTAACAAATGGCATACAAGCATTGGCATCTCATGCATAGACATGGGATGGTGAATGAGGCTCTACAGTGTTGCAATTTATGAGTTACGTTCTCCTTAGGCGATGAGAGTCCCGCCAGGAGGAGTAACATGGTGATCATAGTCACAATGGTCTCCTTAGGAGATGAGAGTCCCGCCGGGAGGACTAATACGTGATATGAATCAGGTCAATGATAAAGAGATGGAAGTGTATTGTGATATACCTTGTCGGTGCGAGGCACGTCAAGTGATGCTATGAATGTCCATGATGGGAGGGTCTCATTGCATGTGCATACATCATAGCATTGTTTTACCTGTTTTTACTAATCATGTATTTTGATGTATATGCATGTTTTATATGCTAATGATGTGGTAGCCCTGATCGGGAACCTACTGGGCGTGTTGATCTAACGCCCTAATTTTATCCTCAGAGGAGAATACAGGTACAAGGAAAGGGAAAGAAAAGGTCGTTGACCGGGAGGGGAGCCAAGCCTGAGCGCTTGAATGTTGGACTAGACTTCTTTATATTACTGTCATTTGAACTATATTTTGTTGGACATGTAATAAGTCATTACTTGTTATGGTTTGATTAAGTTAATAACTTTGGATGGTTGTTTTATGTTAATTAATGTTTGAGACTGTTATTTGCTATCTAGTCTTTCTATTCCGCAGTTAATTTAGGTTATTCCGCATGTTGATGTTAGTTTCATGTGTGATTCGGTGTCATGGTCTATTCCATGTACACATGGGTGGCGAGTTACCAGTTAAGGTTCAGACTTGAGTAGTTTGAACTTAACTCGCGTCGTGACGCCGCCTTCTCTCTTCTGATGTGTTATTATTATTTTAAAAAAAAAATTAGACTCTGAATTCTCAGAGAGGGCGGGGCATTACAGTCTAACGCCCTACTTCTACCCTAGTTGATGACACAGGGAATGGACTGAACTAGGACGTGATCGGAGCCAAGCTTAGGAGCTTGGAGGATTAAGTTGCATTTTGTTTAAGTTACTCATGGATAATGTATTTGAGTAATTAGTTCGTGGGACTGTAATAACTTAGATTATTTGCTATGGTTTGAATGTTAACTTGGATATGTTAACTTAAGATAATTATTGTTAAGTGTTGGACGACTTTCCTATCTAAAATGGAATAGAATAGTTATTCTATTATAATTCCGCATCTATGATTATTCTGAATGTTAACTTGAGTACTTGTGAACCGTTTTAGTGGACTTGGTCCACGCACACGTATGGTTGGCCAGTTAAGGGTCGGGCTTTGGAAGCTCGGACTTAGCTCGCGTCGTGACGTCCCGCTCGCTCTTACTCTTTATTATAAAAAAAAAAATAGACTCTGATTTTCGGAAAGCGAGTGAAAAAGGGCGGGGCGTTACAGATGAAGTTGTGGGAGATGAATGGAGACTTCATTTTTCATTGGTGGAGTCCCATCTAAGAAAGGGAGAGGAGTTGATTCTTTCCCACTCAAGCCTGCTACAAGTTGCAGAAACAACAAGGAGCAAGATGAAAGGAGACTTCATTTTTCATCAGTGGAGTCCCATCTGAAAAAGGGGAGAGAAGTTGATTCTCATTCACTCAAGGTTGCTTCAGGTTGCAGAGTCAACAAGGAGCAAGATGAATGGCGACCCCATTTTTCCACAGTGGAGTACCATTTTAGAGATGAGAAGAGTTGATTCTTATCCTCTCAAGGCCGAATTTCGTGGAGGCAGATCAAGCTGAGAGACCACATAGCCAACGTGGAGAGTTGGACACTGATCGTGGAGACAGATGCGACCAGAGAGACCACCTAGCCATGATGGAGAGATTAGTGCATAATTCCCTCTCAAGCCCGAAATTCTTGAAGGCATATGCGACCAAAGAGACCACGTAGCCAAGGTGGAGAGTTGGCGCACTAATCGTGGAGACATATACGACTAGAGAGACCACCTAGCCATGGCGGAGAGATTGGTACATAATTCCATCTCAGGTTTGAAGGCTTCTTCAGGTTGCAGAGATAACAGAAGAAGTAAAGATGAGATGTTGATGTTAGAAGAGTAAAAGAAGTTGGAGGACATCACTCCCTGTTTCACTCTTTTTTTTTTAGTGTATCCTAGATATGGAACACTTTATAAGACTACTCATGATGGTGGATGTTTTGCCTAGATTGGAACGTGGAGGTTTCCCCATTCAAAGGGTTTTACCACGTTAAAAAAATATTGTCTCAGTCCCATTTTTCCCATTTGTGTTTATGTGTTGCCGGAAGATGATCTAGATTCAATTCCCGCTCGTATATTCAAAAAATCGAGTGGGGGCGTCGAATCTCATTTCAGATAATGTGGTATCAAAGCTCAAATGATTCCGAGTCAACAAAGTACTTTTTAGTGCTCCGGCTTGCCGAGTCCCTAAGTTTGTCAATTCCATGACTAAGGAAGAAGCACTTGCTAGAAGGTTGAAGACCCAAGGTGATCAAAAATGAAGATCATGCTCCGCCAGATTAAAACTGATCATTACTGCAATCACAAAACAAGTATTTGGCCATAGATGACTTTAGGTAGTACCCACACCTTCGGAGGACCATTCCTAGGCTTAGTTGAACAAATGGTAAAATCATAAAAAGCCTAGAGAGGAAGGTTGATAGTGAATTGGAAGCGAACTTGGAAATATGAATTAAGTTCACTGTCAGGTCGACCAATCATTCTCACAGACCCCTCGGTGTAGACATGATCGACCCATCGTGGTCAAAGACTGGTCGCCCAGATTGACAAAGGTTCTGGAACATTGAACTATCATTTTTAGGTATGCCTCTGAACGAGAGTCTCGTATGCACTGACCCCTCTGTCATGAACTTAACGACCCCTCATATTCAACTACTCGTCGATGATAACTTGTGACTTCTTGACTTTGAACTCAAGTAGGCTCTCGAGAAAACATACATCTCGGTATTTCAAGACCAATCAAGAGCACCAAGACCGACCCCTCAGTAAAGGGCGATAGGTCGTTCTGGGCAGGACAAGTTTCGGGACATGAAACTCTGTTTGCATGGTGTTGCCCCAGTTCGAGACCCTCGTATGGACCGACCTCTCAGTGCCATGACTGTCGAACCATTGCTAACACCGATCTGTCGACCGGGAATTAATTATGCCATTGGAAGTGCATTTAATGTGCAATGGTTGGGTGGTTGAACTGTAATAAATATGAACACCGACTCATCGGTGCCCCCGACCGGTCGGTGCTGAACAGTTTGAAAAGCTATGTTGACTCCTCTATAAATATGAGAGTTGTGTGATCATTTAATCATATTCCTTGAACTGAGAAAATGCACATCATGTGAGGTCATTTTACCCACAAACATCAACATATTTAACAAGAACACACAGACAAGGGTCTAAACATCATACAACTCTAGAATTCATTTTACAAGGCTTATACCCAGAGTGTAGTGTGTGCTTAGACAATATTAAGATAAACTTTTTTTTCAAAACAATCATTTGTTTTGTACCTACCATTGGAAATGTGCTTCAACTGCAAACCTTAATAGATATGTCTCTCGAAAAAATTAACACTCAGAGGTTTGGGTTTATTTTCTCTCAAGGTATATGTGAGCAGAATTTATGTGTTCAAAATCAAATTATCTCACATATGAATTATCAAGGACGGCACATGTCAAAAAATAAATAAATGATCTCATGAATGGATGTTAGTTTCTTAAGAATGTTGAGTCAAATACCATCATTTTCCTTCCTTTATTATCCACATGAAACAACCTATGTTTGGCTTGGGATCGGGTCAATTCAAAGAAGGATATAAGGCTCTAATAAATACTTTGAACAAAAATGGTTAGAGTTATTCATTATTTTGAAATGGGATATCTTTCCTCTATTTTTCTTTTCAGCACTTTTCACTTCTCTAATTCACACTCTAAGGAACGATCAACTCTCTTCTGTTTACACTTGAGTATCATATACAACTTGAAAGAGAGAGAAAAGATGAAAGAAAAGATACCAACTAGGTTAGAATAGTTTCCTAGTCACCCTGAAAATGTGATTGCTCAACGACGGCTACAAGGTAGAGTGTCGGGATTAACTTGGACTCACATTGGGTGGATCTTTGAGAAGCACACATCTTCGAGAAAGAGCTAATAGGAAAGTGCTTCTTGGTTTTGATTTTGTTTTAAAACCTTTATCCTGTGAAAGTGGATTAAGGAGGCTTGGCTCCGGAACCACTATAAAATCTAGAGCGTCGTCTCTGGCACACGTGGTGGTTGAAATTCCCGGCCGATTTAGTTAGATGGCGAAAGTTCCCTTCTCATGGTGCTCGAACACAATTGACCCTAGAGGGGGGTGAATAGGTCAATCCCAGTTTCCATGGTGTTTACAAATTTCTAGAGTATTTCAAGTATAAGTGTAGCAGATATTAATCAAGATATTGTTTTAGTGTGATAGATTGTTTATAATTTTTTGATACGATCACACTAAGTTTGGAACCCTTAGCATATTGCTTGATTATCTACTATTGTGCATAATGTATAAATAGATATAATCAAATGTAAAGTGATGCTTGTTGAGAAGACTGCTTAAATACTAAACACGAACACACCAAGATCAAACACCATAAGGTTCAGTTAGCTAACCTACATCCACAGTTAGGACTCGTTCAACCTTGAGCTATCCCAAAATCCACTAAGTGGGGACTTATACCCTCACAATTAGAGCAAGAATTCCACCTCACTCAATTAGTTGGGAATTCCACCCACCACTGTGACAGAGACGGTGCTCTAGAATTTTTGTTAGTGGTTCCAGAGCCAATCCTCCTTAATCCACTTTCGGGACAAAGGTTTTAAAATAAAATTAAAGCCAAGAAGTACTTGCCTTTGAAGCTCTCTCTCAACGAAGTGTGCTTCTCGAAGATCCACCCAATGTGTGCCAACGTTACGCCTTGTAGCCGTCGTATATCAATCACAATTCCCGGGTGACTAGGAAATTGGTTTTACCATAGTTTTCCTAGTTTATTATCCTTTCTTCTCTCTCTTTCAAAATCAATCCATATGATTGGTTCCATTTGATTCTCCAAGTGTAAGCACGAGAGAGAGAGTGATCCTTCTGTTAGCCGTTGTTTAAACTCACTGATAATGATGATTGTCCAACAGATTTGCCATAGGATGGCAACTGGTTGCACAAAGATTGGTATTTATAGACAAGGCGACTAGTTTCAGCAACAGTCATGTACCGATAGGTCGGGAGCACCGAGCGGTCAGTGACTAAAAATATTTCCGTTCAACAACCCGACCATTGCGCATAAAATGCACGCCCAACGGTATATTCCTTTCCCGGTCGACATGTCGGTGTCACCGATGGGTCGACAGTCATGGCACCGATAGGTCGGTCCATATGAGAGTCTCGATATAGGGCAACACCATGCAGATAGAGTTTCATATCCCGAAAGTTGTCCTGCCCAGAACGACATGTTGCCTTTTACCGAGAGGTCGGTCTGGTACTCTAGATCGATCTTTAATTACCGATATGTCTGTTTTCTCGAGAGCCCACATGAGTTCTAAGTTCCAAAACTGATAAGCCTTTATCAAAGAGTCATTGACCACGAGGTATCATTTTAGCCTTTCACCGAGGGGTCAATGCATACGAGACTCTCGATCAGAGGAACATCCAGAATGACAGTTCTATGATCTAGAACCTTTGTCAATGTGGCTGACCAGTCCTTGACCACGATGGGTCGATCCTTTCTCCACCGAGGGGTAGGTGAGAACGACTAGTCGAGTTGATAGTGAAACCAAATACAGATTTTCAAGTTGGATTCCAATTCAATATCAAGCTTACTCTATAGGCTTTTTATTGATTTTATCATTTGTTCAACTAAGCCTAGGAATGGTCCTCTTTAAGGTGTGGGTACTACCTAAAGTCATCTATGGCCTATTACATGTTTTGTGATTGCCATAACGATGAGCTTCAATCCGGTGGAGCATGATGTTTAATCTTGATCATCTTGAGTTTTCAAGCTTATAGTAAGTGCTTCTTCATGAGTCATAAAATTGAAAATCTTAGGGTCCCGAGGCACTAACAATCTCCCCCTTTGTCAATTGCATGACAAAACCTAGAAGTAACTCAATTACAATCCCACCCTTATTACATAACATTTGAATACAAAATATTACATTATACACATGTACATATTCAAATGGAAAAACAAGATTATGATCTTCACATATTCTTGTTCAGCTCACTTCATATTATGATTTCCTGTTTCAGCACATAAGCAGGCAACACTATAAAATCATTAGAGAGATTAGTCCAAAAATATAAGTATGCATCCATGGACTAAACTATATTAGTATTCATTCTCCCCGATACGCCAATGACTTCCTAGCAACCAGCACTACCCATAGCATATCCAAGCTATCAATGTTGAGAAGATTTCCTCCCCCAATCTTCTTTGAGTTTGATCTTCCAAACTCCAAGAATAGACATTCCCCTATGTCCATTAGCTTCTTCATATTCTTCTCTTTTAAGGGTCTCTATTTCTAGAGGCCCAAGCACTTTAGGCTTCACCAATTACTTCCCATAATTGGTTTTGATGTCTTATAGCTTCTACTAATTTCTCCCCCATTTTGTCATACAATTGACCAAGATTAGTAAGCTGACATCGTTTTTCAAGCACTCCCCCATGCTTCTTGCATTTAGTGCGTAACTAAGTTCTGCTCCAACTCATGGTTATCCACCATGGTTTAATGCACACTTCTCATGCATCTAAGTTTGTTCGCCCCTGCACAAGCTATGTTTCAACTTAGCTGATTTCTTTCATGAGTCAAGCTAGTGTGCTAGCTTCCCTAGAGTCTTCTCCCCCCTTCTCTATTTTGTAGCTTCTTTGACTCAACTTCCCCATGGAGTGAGCTATATTTTCTACTTGTCCAGATTATGTCCCCAATAAACTTAGTTGCCCCTAAGTTTATTTTTCTCCAACCTTCCTTTCAAGCTTGCATCAGACGTCCTCCTTCCACTGTCATGACCAGTGACAGTAGCTAATCGGCACATATTTTGTGCTCCCCCAAGCTCCAAAGGTGTGTGCAATATCTTAGCCCGATCCATATCTCCTTAACAACTTGCATGTTAGTCTATTTAACAAAATCCATGTTAACAACAGACATGAGATAGAAGACATTCCATCAAATTAGCACAGACACTAAATTAAACCATATCATTTCGTTGAAAAACAAATCAGTACATATGGTTTAGGAGGGGGCATCATGGATGCTTAGACAAAACATCAACAATATAGTTTTTCCAAAGTATAAAACTTAAAGCATGAAAAACTATCCTAAGCAGAGCCATCCGAAGGAGGTGATGCTGGAGAGGAAAGGGATTTTCATCGGGAACTCTCTTTGAGTTTTTTTGTGATTATGGAAAGGCTTTGGATTGATTCATTCATGAAGGTTGTAAAGGCTCCAATCTTTCTTTCCAACCTCCGACGTTTTTCAAGGAGAAAGTAGAGTTGTCTTATACGAACTCTATGAGATTTGGCTTTTGTGTCTTCCACCTGTTCTTTTCCTTTCTCCTCTTTTACCTTAATCCTCTTATGCCTTTTTTTTCTTCACCACTTGAGACCCCTTGAGAGGTTGTGACCTGAATGCGTTTCCCTTTTCTTCCACTTTCTTTGATTGGCACCCGAGAAGGAGAGGTAGGTCCTCTAATGGTAATACCAATTTCCCTTCGAGGTATGGGTGGTGGTGAGTTCTTCTTCTGGGATCTCGTAGACAGGATCTTGACTCGACATCCTATAGTACTCAGGAGAGATGAAGATTCTCCTTGATACCACTGAGACTTGAGTTTCTTAGACAAGGTGGCATGATCATTCTCAGAATCAGAGGACACCATCATGACTAGGGACTTTTTCCTTGTCATTTTCTGCTATTGGAGAAGAGAAGAATGTACTAAGCTTACCTAACCAATGAGAATCACAAGCATCCGTGATTTTCAAGGTTTTGGAGGTGGGAGAAGTAAAAATCCTCTGATTTTCTGACAGGAAATCGCTTCGAGATGTCTTATCGACCGGTCTAGGGCACAGGAGGAGAGGAGAAAATTGGAAAAGCTCAGCGGGAGGAGGAACGACGATTTTGAAATAATCTGTCATTTTCGTAGAAATAGATCTTTTAACGTATTCTTTCTAACTCACCGATTGGTCGTGACCAACGACAGGTCTGTGTCGACATGTCGATAAATATCGACCTATTTCTCCTTCAGAACCTACATGTTTGTTCCTCCGACTTGTCTATCCTTCAACCTGGGTTTTAACTTGAAGAATGACTAGGTGTGTGTGTGCGCGCTTTTCATGTTCATACTTCATCAAGATTTGGTTATACACTTTTCAATGCTAGTGAAAATACATACATTCACATAGGTTCTGTGCCATTAAAGGGTACATACGGAACATGGATTACAAATCTCTTTTCCTGGATCGAAACCAATCCAAGTAACTTGGGCACATTTAATTTACCAATTCAGATATATTGCCCAAGTGGGTGATGTCATGAGATGCGACATCTCCAGGCTTTAGCAAAGACAATGTATCTGTGAACATAACTCATTCCACATAATACGTAATATAACGGATATTGGAATGAAACACTAAGCACACAAGCCATACATTCATTTTATATTTTGAATACACATCATGCATATGGAAATGAAGTATGACGCTACCTACACAACTCTTATGCTTGTTATCATGTTATTACCCAAAACATGATAAACACTTTCCATTCTTTCAAGCATACTCGGAAAGGACTAGTACATATATGGATTTCAGATAAGCATATTTGATCATTTTGATCAATACTTTTGGTAATTCATACCAAACCAAAGATCAATTTAAGGACACAAAACATGTTTCATTCCACAAGGGATAATTTGGAATGAAACAACACTGTGTATGTGTACTATATACACCTTATACATGAGGTTATGCACAAACTGCATTCATTCCTAAAGATCCACAAATCACATGGCACATGAAATGAAATGGGACAAGTATAATGAAAGTACCCCTTACACAGGTGCTAGAACAACCTAATTGACCCGAGAGGGGAGGGGAGGGTGTAACGCCTCGCCCTTTTTCACTCGCCGAAAATCAGAGTCTATTTTTTTTTTATAATAGAAGAGCGAGAGAGAGCGGGACGCCACGACTTGAACTAAGTCCCAGCTTCCAAAGCCCGACCCGTAACTGGCCAACCATACGTGTGCGTGGACCAAGTCCACTAAAACGGTTCACACGTACTCAAGTTAACATGCGGAATAAATCATAGATGCAGAAATATAATAGAGTCACAATTCTATTCCATTTTAGATAGCAAAGTAGTCCAACACTTACTAATAATCATCTGAAGTTAAAATATCCAAAATTAACATTCAAACCATAGTAAATATATCTATGTTATTACAGTCCGACTGCTAGTTACTCAAATCACATTATCCATGAGTAACTTAAACAAAATGAAACTTAATCATCCAAGCTCCTAAGCTTGGCTCCGATCACGTCCTCGTTCAGTCCATGCCCTACCTCATCAACTAAGGTAGAAGTAGGGAGTTAGATAATGCGCCCAGTAGGTATTCCAATTAGGGTCAATCAGATGGGTTAGTATAAAAATCTAGATATAATACATCATATCGTATTTGTAATACATCGTATCCAAAATAGTGTATGATAATAGAGATCCAATCATACAGATAAAACCAGAAACTGTGCATGATAATAAAGATCATAATCATACTGATGCAACGCCATGCCATGGGTGCCATATGCCATGAGTCCCACCCATCTGCCATAACACAATCACAAAAACATCCTCTTGATGGAAAGCTTCTCATCAAGGTATCAATCACATAGTATGCTCTTGATGGAAAACTCCTCATCAAGGTATCACAATCACATAGTATCCTCTTGATGGAAAACTCCTCATCAAGGTATTCCCAATGTTGTCTTACGGACGCCCCGACGGAGTGTGGTCTCCGGTTACCTCTTGATGGGATAAATGCACATCAAGGTATCCCCCACGATTGTCTTACAGACGCCCCGATGGAGTGTAGATCTCCGGTTACATTTCATCCCTCCCATGCCATGCATGAGATGCAAATGCACACATGCTGTGTAATAGTACAAATCATAGCATTTAAAATTCCATAATTGAAACATATTGTTTGATACCAAAATAACTTATCAAACATGAATTAAAATCATCATATATACATATCCATGGTTTTCAATGAGGTAGAATCCTACCAATGACCAACTTATGTGTCCTTACATTTTTGTCCGTAACCACTTACCGATCACGTCAAGCCGATCGTACACCGCTTGTGAGGTCCCGTTATCTTATTACATATCAATACATTAAAACAATGATACCTTTTTATTTCCACCCATGTTTGAGTCCATAAACATGCCTTAATGGGGTTCGGCCATACAACATGGTCGAACCTCACTTACTTGGTTTTGTGTCTCTATTTTTGATCCTTGATCATTCTAACCAATGTTGGTCGAAGATCACGCCATCTTTGATTTATTAAACCAATCACATATAAGTTAATCATTTAACCTTATTAACACCCTAAATCCATAAAACATTCCCCATGGGGTTCGGCCATACACCATGGCCGAACCCATGGTCCATCATTTTCACCTATTTACATCTTTGCCATTATTCTATCCATGGCTAATTACCGTGCTTATTTACATATGACTTAAGTCCCAAAATAATCCATATATGATTCCTTAATCCAAAAACATGATCCACGGGGTCATACACTATGGCCGAACCCATGGTCCTTTAATTTTACCATTCGGCCATTATTTCCTTCCATAGGTAATCACCTAATTTACCTATCGATACTTAAGTCCCTAACATAGATCATGACTAAACATTTCATTCATTTAAACAGTCCAAGTCCATAATTGATCCACAAACATAAAACCGTTAATGATTTCTAATCATGCTTAAATCTCTAAATGGCCCATTAAAAATGGTCCATGGGGTTCGGCCATACACCATGTCCAAACCCATGATGTCTCATTTCCATGTCTCCATTAAATCAATTACAATATTTAAGTCCATAAACCAAGGTCCCTCCATGGGGTTTAATCATACACTTAGGTCTCTCATTTTAAAACATCATCTTCCATATTTAAAAACCTATTAAGTTGACCACATTTCTCCATGGGGTTCGGCCATACAACATGGCCGAACCCATGATCCATGGTTCTTTAAAACCTTTTAAAAACACTAACACACATCTATGGTTCCATCCTTTAAAACCCTTTCACATCACCCATATACTTTCATGGTTTTCATGCTTAAAAACCCTTTTAAAATCAATAACCTCCCTTCATGGGGTTCGGCCATACAACATGGCCGAACCCTATGGTTCCTCATTTTCTTTAAAAAGAATCATACATCTTTGACTTGATCCTTTTATGGTTCTCATACATACATCCATTTAAACCCTTTAAAACCTTTTAAAATCACTAACATACATCCATGATTTTTATCCTTCAAATCCATTAAAAATCATTAATGTCCTTCCATAAGGTTCGGCCATACAACATGGCCGAACCCTATGGTCCATCACTTCCTCTTGAAAATCATGTACCCATGTTCATATTCCTTGATGGTGTTCGGCCATATATCATGGCCGAACCTCATCCAGCCCTTCCTTTGTCCTTAAGAGTTTTTTATACATGAACACTATCTTACTTAATAATCTCATCAAGTACTTACCAATTGCGCGACTCCTCCGGTTTCTTTCACCCCTTCTTGCTCCTTTCCTTCCTTAGCCTCTTCTTCCTTCCTTTTTGATCCTTGGCTGAGATTGATATTGATAAAATCTCTAGGAGTGGTTCAGCCAAGAGGTATAGGTTTGAGAGAGGGAGAAAGAAGATTTGAGATAAAACTCTAAGTGTTCTCCCTTTGTCAATGAGAGGGGATCGGCCTTGAGTGAGAGAGGGAGAGTGAGATGAAAATACTCTAAGTGTTCTTATCTTGAGGAGTAATTCGGCCAAGAGAGAGAGGGAGAGAGTCAATTGAAAACAAAGCCCTTTCTTGATCAATGAGGGTCGGCCAAAGGTGGTGTCCTTTGGTGATGCGCTTTTGTAACTCCCATGTCCCTTCACCTCCTTCCTTAATGTTCCATTTGCAGGTTTCATGCATGAGATGAAACACTCCCACCGTTTGACCCATGGGTTTCCATCTTGAGATGGAAACCCTCCATGTTTCCAACGTGTGCTATGGGTATGGCTTGAGTAACCTCCAAAACCTTTCACCTCCTCATTAATGATCCATTTGGAGTTTCATCCCATGAGATGAAACTCCTATGACTCCAACGTGTAGCCTTGACTTGGGTCTCATGAGATGCATCTCTCTACTTTCCCACTCCACTCACTTGAGATCAAAGTCCCATTAACTTCCATTCAACTCATTTAACTCAACTCACCTCTTTAATTCAACTCGTTGAACTCACTTAAAATCAACTCAATACTTGATTCCATTTCCTACTTAATTCAGCCCTAATTTAATTAAGTTGAACTCCCTTGGTGGTCAAATAGGTCAACCATGACCCATTGGGTCCAAATTGGGCATTTGACCCAATTGAAAATCTTGACCCAATTAAAAAAATCTCACCCATTTAATTCAATTGAACCGTATCCACCATCCGTTGGGTCTTAATTGGGCAATTGACCCAACACCTTACCCATCTAAGGTCCATATCCATTAATTCACAAATTAAATGGGCAATTTCCATATATATTCATAACTTGAAAATCCTGGGTGTTACAATACAACCCTCTTTTTTAAATTTTTGTCTCAAAAATCGAACGAAGTAGGGTTGCAAACAGATTACCTAAATAGCTCAGGGTGAACTATTCTCATTTTCGATTCAAGTTCCCAAGTGGCTTCCTCATTACCATGTCGATCCCATACTATCTTGACGAACTGAATCGCTCGGTTCCGTAACATCCTTTATTCTGCTCATGTTATCACTTTTTCCCGTGAGTCCATTTGTGATCTCATGTTGAACAATGTACTCTGTTTCACGTTACCTGCTACCAAGATATTTTCCATACGTACTCGTTCAATACGTTCATTCGTCTACTCTCTGTGTGAGGTTAGTGATGACCTTGCCCCTAATTGAAATTTGTTAATGAGGTAGCCTGCCAATGCAAGCCTATGTTCAAGGCTTTCGTTGATTCTATTTTAACCAGGTTTCTAGTTGCACTCTCTTGGAACTCCATCGGCTAACTACAGAGTCATCTGATCAGTCTAACTCGGTAGTCACCCATAGCTTCCCATTCGAGTTTCACTAGACTCTTATCTTATCCACTAAGTACATTCCCAAAATTAAGCACATCTTCATTTGCACATAAGTCACTATGTGACTAACACCTTTTGTACAAATTTCTACGATACCGATACCCGGCATCAATCCAAACCACATGGGAACCATCATCCACGGTTATACACATCCATACCTGGTATCACTCTATTAGTGAGTAGCATCTATCCATAGTTAATAACCATCCATGAATATAACCCCCCTATGGGTACAATTCATTCATGGGCATAACTAATACCTTCGTTGGACTAATATATTTAACATAGGGCTAACGGTCTAACATACGACCAATATGTCAACTTATGGGACCAAAATGTCCTTCATGTTATCAATACGTCTACCCTAAATATCCGTCATCAATCCAAACCACCATGGAAACTGTCATCCATGGGAAGATGATATCTATCCATAGATCCATCACATTTACCATGGGCCACTATATCTATTGTGGGATCGATATATCCACCAATTGTCATCATCATCTACCAATAGGGAATACTATAGTAAGTGCAGTGGAATTTGTTGTACTATGGTGCTAGTGACAGATGCGAAGGCAGTAGATCAAATAACGCATAAGCATATGAACTACAAATTACTGCCATACCTTGAATCACAGAATGATTCACTGTCTCTGGAGAAGAAGTCGAAGTATTCAGTCGTCCAGATCTTGTCAGAATAGGTGTCCATCCTGTATGGTCATGTGTTCTATATCCTGGTGACTGAGCAGGTCGAGCCGGACGACGGAAAGAACCCCTGAACTGAGGGGATCTATTGTTCTGTGGACACTCTCTTTTGAAATGGCCCTGCTGACCACACTGGAAACAGGAGTGAGGAGATCTATCGTTCTGTGGACACTCTCTTTTGAAATGGCCCTGCTGACCACACTGGCAACAGGAACTTCCAGTGGAACCAGTAGAGGCTGAAGGTCTCCCAAAGTAGGGTTTGAATCTCTTGTGAGGGCAAAAAGTATTTCCCCCACCCCGACCTTTTCGGTCCTGTGTTTCATTGGGGTTTGTGTCTCCATTTTCGATCAAGAGTTGCTGTAGAACGGAAGTGACTACTGCTTGTACTAGGTCCTGTAGTTCAGGAGGTACGTCAGGAATGTTTGCACTGCCCTGACCCTCTCCGTTATGTTCTTCTTCCTTTTGTTGGTCCTATTGAGTATGTCTTCCATTTGGAGGCATTTTCCTAAGTCATTGAAACATCGTTTAACTTAGCTTCCCTGTAAAGTTTTGTGTTCTTCATAGTTTGGGGAAATTGCCAAATAAGCACTCTTTGTATTTCTTTGTTTTTGGGGAAACTTCCTAAGTATCAAGTGTTTGTTTCTCGTTTTGGGAAATCGGGGAAATATCTCCTATTTTGCTATATTTGATACTTCCAGTTTATAGTGACTTTACTTCCCTTGTTATCATTACTTTTTCGTCAAGTCTTATCAGATTGAATGTTTCAGTCTGAGTCTAACGAAATAAATTAATCCGACCCCCGTGCAGCGGACTCTGAAGAGTCGGTCAGTTGGGATTCTTATCTGTCAGTGAGACATGATACCGTCTTAATCTTACTTTGAAAGATTCAACCTTCCCGTTTCGCTCTTATACCAACTGTGACGCCTTGCCCTTTTCCACTCGCTTTCTGAAAACCAGAGTCTATTTTTTTTTAATAGAAGAGTGAGAAAGAGCATGAACGTCACAACGTGAGCTAAGTCCTATCTTCCAAAGCCCGACCCTTAACTGGCCAACCATACGTGTGCGTAGACCAAGTCCACTAAAATGGTTCACACGTACTCAAGTTAACATGCGAAATAAATCATAGATGCAGAACTATAATAGAATCACAATTCTATTGTATTTTAGATAACAAAGTAGTCCAACACTTACAATAATCATCTGAAGTTAAAATATCCAAAATTAACATTCAAACCATAGCAAATATATCTACGTTATTACAGTTCGACTGCTAGTTACTCAAATCACATTATCCATGAGTAACTTAAACAAAATGAAACTTAATCATCCAAGCTCCTAAGCTTGGCTCCGATCACGTCCTCGTTCAGTCCATACCTTGGGTCATCAACTAAGGTAGAAGTAGGGCGTTAGACAACGCGCCCAGTAGGTATTCCAATTAGGGTCAAACACATGGGTTAGTATAAAAATCCAGATATAATACATCATATCGTATCTGTAAAATATCGTATCCAAAACAGTGTATGACAATAGAGATCCAATCATACAAATAAAATTAGAAACCGTGCATGATAATAGAGATCATAATCATGCTGATGCAATGCCATGCCATGGTGCCGCGACTCCTCCGGTTTCTTTCACTCCTTCTTGCTCCTTTCCTTCCTTGCCTCTTCTTCCTTCCTTTTTGATCCTTGGCTGAGATTGATTTTGATAAAATCTCTAGGAGTGGTTCGGCCAAGAGGTATAGGTTTGAGAGAGGGAGAAAGAGAGAAGATTTGAGATAAAACTCTAAGTGTTCTCCCTTTGTCAATGAGAGGGGATTGGCCTTGAGTGAGAGAGGGAGAGTGAGATGAAAATACTCTTAAGTGTTCTTATCTTGAGGAGTAATTCGGCCAAGAGAGAGAGGGAGAGAATCAATTGAAAACAAAGCCCTTTCTTGATCAATGAGGGTCGGCCAAAGGTGGTGTCCTTTGGTGATGCCCTTTTGTAACTCCCATGCACCCTCACCTCCCTCCTTAATGTAACACCCCAATTTCTCAATGAAGTGGATAATTACGAAAATGCCCCTGATGTGTTAAATTAATTATTTTGTGATGTTAAGTAAGGAAATGGTGGGGTCCATTGCTCAAATTAAGGTCATATGAGCACATTATGAATGTCAAGTTTGATTGGATGAGTAATGTATATCAATTGGGTCAAAAAGGGCTAAATGGGTCAAAGGGCCCAAATGGGGACCCATCGGGTTTTACTGGATTATTTGACTGTTTTGTGAACTTAAATTAAATAGGGTTAAGCTGATTCGATTGGAAATCAGGTGGAGAGAAAATGGGTAGGTCTGATCCACATTCAAAAACCAATTACAAATGACCAAAATACCCATAATTGGGTCATGGAGTCAAAAACGGGTCAAGAAGCCAAAGGGGGACCCAACGGGTCAGGTTGACTTTGTTGACCACAGCCGACCGTGTGGGCCCACAAATGAGTGCAATGGTGAGTTAAATCAGGTTAAGTGGAACTGATTTTATGTAATTAGAATTAAGAATGAGTTGACTCAAATGCATTAAATGATTGTCAATTAATGAGGTGAGTTGGACATGTGAGTTAGATGAGTTGTGTTGGAAATCAAAGGGGGTCTTATAATTCAAGTGAGCCAAGTGGAAGGTGGGGAGTTGCCTTGGTCTCACACCCCATCAAGGTTAAGGTTCCACACGTTAATGGCATGGACGGTTTTCCCATGTATGAAATTAATAAAATGGGATAAAAGTCCCATGGGAAGTTGGAGGGTTTCTATCCCATTTGGAAACCCAAGCCTCCAACGTTGGAATGCCAATGGGTGCATTGGTTGGCAGCAAGTGTCCTATTGGTTTAGGCAAGAATTGATGAGCGAGTAGAGGGGTTTTGGGGGCTGAAGTATTAAAGGAAACAAACACCATATTGGCGGTTTTTCACCATTGGAAAGCCAAGAATTTCCATCTCTCTCTCCCTCTCTCCAATTCGTTTTCTTAATTGGAATAGCAGAGGTGTTTGCACCAGTAGATCAAGCACAAAACAGCAAAAGAAAGGAAGAAACAAAAGGGAAGGAAGTAAAGAACAAAAGCAAGAGAGAAACAAAGGAATTTGGTAAGTATTTCCATTGAATTTTGTTTGATAAGATGGAACAAATGGGGTGTGTATTGGGCCATGGCTATGGCCGAATACACCAAGGTTTTAACCTTGATTAATGGAGGTTAAAGAATGGTAAAAATAACCATTGGGTTCGGCCACCATGGAGGGCCAAACCCCATGTAAAAGATTGGTGGTTTTTCATGTTTTGAAACATGGAAACCATAGAGTTTTATGGACTGTTTTTAGATGATTTAAAGTGTATGTTTCAAAAAGGTTAAAACATAAATAAGGAAGTTTGATTTAGATCTAGATGAATGATTAAGAAATTCAAAACCAAAGGTCATAGGGTTCGGCCACCATAGAGGGCCGAACCCCATGCAAATGATGGTTTGGTGTTGAGGTGTTTGAAACATATAAACCATGAAGTTGGTGGACTGTTTTTGGGTTTTATTTAAGATTCAAATGCTTGTTTTAGAACGGGTTATAAACATGGATCTGAATGACAAAAGGGCTGAAGTTAGCATGGCCTAAAACAGTGGATTAAAACTGGTGAAATGGACCATGGGGATCGGCCATCTTGGATGGCCAAATCCCATGAAATATTATGGTCTTTCGGGACAAGTAGATGAATTTATTTGGATGGTTTCTAAGAGGTATAAATGCAGCAATATGATACTTATATTGTATGTTTAAATAACACCTAAAACATGTTTGAAAGACCAAAACATGGACATAGGGTTCGGCCACCTTGGATGGCCGAACCCCATGTAAGTAGTTGATGTGATTTGGTGAAGTTTAATTTACTGTTTTGGTGGATGTTTATGCGGCTGAACCATGTGTAATTCATGGTTGAGTTAGCATGATTAAACCATGAATAATCATGGGAAGTTGAGGGATCAATCAGATCAAGAGAACCATCGGGTTCGGCCATGCTATTTTTGGGATGAATGGACCAAGTTTATGGGTTATCTTATGTGTGTTAAATGGAAATAAGCTTGCTGATTTTGGTTGGCCAATAGAGGGTTGGATCATGTAGCAATCATAACCAAAATATTATGCATGGATGTTGGAATTATGGAACCAAGGGAACCATTGGGTTCGGCCATATGTATGGCCGAACCCCATGGACCATTTTATTTGATTGAAAGTTGCTAAGTTGGTTTAGATATGGTTAAACTAAAAAGGTTAGCCTAAATGGCATAAAAGTAATTATTGATGGAATGATCAATGATGGAAATAATCATAGGGTTGGATGTACGGACACGAACCCTACCAAGTTACATTAGGTAATAAAAGGCATTTTGGTATTGATCAAAAGAAAGGGAGGTCAAATCTAAAGTGGGTAAGGTTCTGCCATGGGTACGGCCGAACCCCACAAGATGTTTTTGGGTCTTATACGTGAATGGATATTTAAATGATAGTATGATTTACTTATTGTTACATCGCAAGGTGACGCGAGTTGAACGACGTGCGAGTCGTGATTGGGTGACGCTAAAGAAAGATCAAGTACTGAAGTGAATCTTCTGTAGGTTTCCTACCTACTTGTAACCACAGATTTACCCTAGTTTTCTTTATGAGACTCTTGTATATTTTTATGTGGTTTCGAATGATATATTATGCATTTACAAATGGCATACAAAGCATTGCCATCTCATGCATGGACATGGGATGATGACTGAGGTTCTACAGTGTTGCAATTTATGAGTTACGTCCTCCTTAGGCGATGAGAGTCCCGCCAGGAGGAGTAACATGATGATCATAGTCACAATGGTCTCCTTAGGCGATGAGAGTCCTGCTAGAAGGACTAATTCGTGATATGAATCAAGTCAATGATGAAGAGATGGAAATGTATTGTGATTTACCTTGACGGTGCGAGGCACGTCAAGTGATGGCTATGAATGTACATGATGGGAGAGACTCATTGCATGTGCATACTTCATAGCATTGTTTTACCTGTTTTTACTAATCATATACTATGATATATATGCATGTTTTATATGCTAATCATGTGGTAGCCCTGATCGGGAATCTACTGGGCGCGTTGATCTAACGCCTTAATTCTATCCTCAGAGGAGAATACAGGTACAAGGAAAGGGAAAGAAAAGGTCGATGACCGGGAAGGGAGCCAAGCCTAAGCGCTTGAATGTTGAACGGGACATCTTTATTAATGTCATTTGAATTATAGATTGTGGACATGTAATAAGTTATTACTTGCTATGGTTTGATTAGGTTATTAACTTTGGATGGTTGATTTATATTATTTAATATTTGAGACTGTTACTTGCTATCTAGTCATTCTATTCCTCAAATAGTCTAGTTTATTCCGCAAGTTGTTGTTAGTTCCATGTGTGTTTTATTATCATAGTGTAGTCCATGTTCACATGGGTGGCCAGTTAAGGTTTAGACTTGAGTAGTCTGAACTTAACTCGCGTCGTGACGCCGCCTGCTCTCTTCCGATGTTTATTTATTATTAAAAAAAAAAATTAGACTCTGATTTCTCAGAGAGGGCGGGGTGTTACACTTAATGCTCCATTTGGAGGTTTCATCCATGAGATGAAACACTCCCACCGTTTGACCCTTGGGTTTCCATCTTGAGATGGAAACCCTCTATGTTTCCAACGTGTGCTATGGGTATGCCTTTAGTAACCTCCAAAACCTTTCACCTCCTCATTAATGATCCATTTGGAGTTTCATCCCATGAGATGAAGCTCCTATGACTCCAACGTGTAGCCTTGACTTGGGTCTCATGAGATGCATCTCTCCACCTTCCCACTCCACTCACTTGAGATCAAAGTCCCATTAACATCCATTCAACTCATTTAACTCAACTCTCCTCTTTAATTCAATTCATTTAACTCACTTAAAATCAACTCAATACTTGATTCCATTTCCTACTTAATTCAGGCCTAATTTAATTAAGCTTGAACTCACTTGGTGGTCAACCAAGTCAACCATGACCCATTGGGTCCAAATTGGGCATTTGACCCAATTGAAAATCTTGACCCAATTAAAAAAGTCTCACCCATTTAATTCAATTGAACCATATCCACCATCCGTTGGGTCTTAATTGGGCAATTGACCCAACATCTTACCCATCTAAGGTGCATATCCATTAATTCACAAATTAAATTGGCAATTTCCATATATATTTATAACTTGAAAATCCTGGGTGTTACAATACAACCCTTTTTTTAAAATTTTCGTCCCGAAAATCAAGCGAAGTAGGGTTTCAAACATATTACCTAAATAGCTCAGGGTGAGCTGTTCTCATTTCCGATTCAAGTTCCCAAGTGGCATCCACGTTACCATATCGATCCCATACTACCTCGGCGAAACTGAATCGTTCGGTTCCGTAACATCCTCTGTTCTGTCTCATGTTATCTCTTTTTCCCGTGAGTCCATTTGTGATCTCATGTAGATCAATGTACTCTTTTTCACGTTACTTGCTACCAAGATATTTTCCATACATACTCGTTCAATATGTTCATTCGTCTACTCTCTGTGTGAGGTTAGTGATGACCTTTCCCCTCATTGAAATTTGTCAATGAGGTAGCCTGCCAATGCAAGCCTATGTTCAAGGCTTTAGCTGATTCCATTTTAACGAGGTTTCTAGCTGCACTCTCTTGGAACTCAATCGGCTAACTACAGAGTCAGCTGATCAGTCTAACTCGGCAGTAGCTCATAGCTTCCCATTCGAGTTTCACTAGACTCTTATCTTGTCCACTAAGCACATTCCCAAAATTAAGCACATCTTCATTTGCACATAAGTCACTATGTGACTAACACCTTTTGTTCAAATCTTCTACGATACAAATACCCGGCATCAATCCAAACCACCATGGGAACCATCATCCACGGTTATACACATCCATCCCTGTATCACTCTATTAGTGAGTATCATCTATCCATAGTTAATAACCATCCATGAATATAACCCCCCTATGGGTACAATCCATTCATGGGCATAACTAATACCTTCGTAGGACTAATATATTTAACATAGGGCTAACGGTCTAACATACGACCAATATGTCAACTTATGGGACCAAAATGTGTAATGGCCCGAAATTTTTAAATCAATAGATATGTGAATATTATTTATTTTAATGATGAAAATTGGAAATTGGGGGAATAAATGGTAAATGGGCCAAAATTTGGACAAAGGCCCAAATATGGCCCACTAGACCATGGATTGCATTTTAAAGTTATTTAAGTGGTCAATGATGGCCAATTGGGCCATGGGTGGACAAATTGAGTCAAATACCCATTTGGGACCCAATGGGTCAAGATGGTTAAGCTCTAAGGTAAATGGGTAAGATGGAAATGTAATTGGGCCATGGGCCCAAATGGTGATCCATTTAGAATGAATTCAATGGAATTTAAATCACCTAAGTTAAGTTAAAATTTGACCAAGTTGATGTGGCCAAGTGGGACCCACCTCCACCTCATCAAGTGAGGTGGCGTGTAGGCCAAGGTTTGGTGGGGCCAACCACCAAGGTTGATTTGGTCAACCATGGGTGGAATAATGGAGTTAGGTTAAGTACAATGAATTAACCTAAGGTGATTTAAATAAATAAATGGGAATTAAAGTAGCCAAAATATCTAAATATAAAATGATTAAAAATTATACAAATGAGGTGGTCAAAGTGGGGTCAAAGGGTGAAAACCAAATCACCTCATCCCAAACCCAAAATAAAATACGTTGGGGCTTGGTGGTGGTTTAGATAACCACCACCACAAAGCAAATTAAATATCTAAAAAATATCTTAGGGTGGGTGAGATCATTAATGTAAAGAAAAAAATGGGGATAAGCCTTGATTCTTTTTTCATTTCTTATCCTCTCTTCATTTGTGCACTCTCCATTTTTCATTCTCCATGGTCGTCCCCTGCATCCAAGTGAAGGAGAGAAAGAGAGCTAAGGAAAAGAGAAGAGAAGGAGAGAAGAAAGAAGTAGAAATTGGAGGGAAATCACTCTAAGGTGAGGGTTAACATCTTCCCTCTCATGGTTTTTTTTTTCCTCTCCCTCTCTCATACAAACCCTAACATGGCCGATCCTAGGTTTGGGGATTGCCACCATTGATCAAGAATCTTGACCTATCAAAGATCAAGAGGAAGGAGAGAGGAGGCTACGGAGACCGACGGGAGCGACGGAAGTCGGAGGAGACGACGGATGGTGAGTAGTTTCTTAAACAAGAAATTTTGGATTTTTAGGGTTTAAGAATTGGAATTTATTTTTTTGTGAACTTAATGGTGGTTAGATAATTCTATGCTATGGAATGTAAATCCATCAAATGGAAGGGTGGAAGATGGAGAAAACCCTAAATGGGTGAATTAGGGTTAGGGAAAAGAAATAAGTAAAAGTATTAAATGTATGGTGTAATTTATTAAATTGAGCATGGAAGTAAGTAATTGGAATAAAATCATGGGCCATAGGGTTCGGCCATTTAGTATAGCCAAACCCCATGGTGTATGGCCGAACCCTATGGTGATCAATGGTGGATTTGATGGTTGTGAATTATGGAGAAATAAATGGGGAAATGTTGGTAGTGTTGATGGACCAATGTGAGCATAATGTTGATTAAGATGGGCTGATTTTAATGATCCTATAACATGAAGTGGTAGGGCATTAAGGAATCTAAGATGGGGATATAAAAAATATGGGAAAAGATTCAAGAGGAATAAGGAAATTAACATCATGGGTTCGGCCATGACCCAATTATATGAACCACTTAATGTGGCTAAGTTAATGGTCTAAAATGTCATAAAGAAATATTGGACCATGAACCATGGGTTCGGCCATGGTGAATGGCCGAACCCTATGGTGATGAAATGGTGATCAAATGATGGGTTTAAAGGATAATGTGTTGATGAATTTAGGGTTTTTAAATGAACAAGAGTAATGATTCAAATGGGGTCAAGAATATGGTTTAGATGCATGATTTAAAACCCTGAAGGAAGGATTATTGGTGGATCTAAAATGTAACAATGGACCCAAGAAGGAAAAAATGGAGAAAGGAACATCATGGGTTCGGCCATGGTGTATGGCTGAACCCATGCCCCAAATTGTAAATCAATTTGGGTTTAAGGTCAATGGGTATATATGTGATTAAGTATGGGGTTTAAATGAGTAATGGTTAGATTAATTACATGACAAATTTTAATGTTTTGGTAAGTCAATAATGGACCTAAGTTAAGGACCTAAGTTGTGGATTAAATTTTGGGCTTAAGTAGGCATGAATTAATGAAAATTGTTTATGTGAAGGGCAGTGGCAAAATGGTAAATATGGGCTAAATGAAGAAACCACTAAGTTATGATTTATGGGCTTGGAAATGATTAAAACTTGGATTGATTTGGTAATTTAATAAGGTACTGGACATCGCAGGCGGTGCGCAATCGGCGACCGGGTTTATCGAACGGAAAACGTAAAAGGGACGCGGGTCGGTATTCGGTAGGATTCCTACCTTTTTGTAAGCCATGGATTTGGGTGATGTTTTCTTTAATCTATTTTGGAATCATGTGGTTGTCTTTAAGAGTTTTGGATTATGTATCATGTGATGTTTTACTCTAATTATTTTGGAAATTATGTGAATGCTTATGGGTTTTGGATTAAATATTGTGGGATGGTTTCCCTTGGATTTAGTTGGTAATCTTGTAATTGTTTTAAGATGGGTTTTTATTACTATTGAATTTTATATTACATGGCATATGGCATCTACATCTCATGCATGGCATGGGAGGCATATGACAGGGGAAGGATGAAATGAAACCGGAGTCCATGCTACGTCGGGGCGACCGATAAACAGCATGGGGACATTTCACATATGTATTATTATACCTTGATGAGGCTTTGCCATCAAGGGGGGGACTCTTGTAATTATGATACCCCTTGATGATGGTTTTCCATCAAGGGGGGGATGCCTAGTGTGGACCGCATCTTGATGAGGCTTTTCCATCAAGAGGGTCATAGCACGATGATGGTATGGATTTTATTTGGGACACTATGGATGGTTGAAAAAAGGACATTGTAGAATGAGGATGAGATTGATGGGTGGGATCATGACATAGAACACCCATTGCATGACATTGCCCAAAGTGCATGGTTTTTCTATAATATTATCTGCATGATGTTATTACTAATCCATATGTTAGCCCTACTCGGAGTCCTACTGGGCGCATGTTCTAACGCCCTACTTCTACCCTAGCTGACGATGCAGGAGATGGCGGAACGGAAGGACAGGACGGGAGTCAAGCTTAGGAGCTTGGGAAGGCGGACTAATTATTTTGTTTAAGTTTATTTTGGGAAAATGTGTATTTACATAATTTAGCTTGTCGGAAATGTAATAACTTAACTTAGATGTCTTGCTACGTTTTATAAATTATTCTGGACAGTACAGTATGAGGGTATTTTAGTAATTTAATGGATATCTCTTCCCTGCTATTTGAAGATTGGTAGGATAGTGTCTATTATCATCCGCATTGATTTTTATGTATTGCGAGCTTACTTTCTACACGTGAACCGTACTCATGGATTTATGTTCCACGCACGTGTAGGGTTGGCCAGTTAAGGGCCGGGCTTTAGAAGCTCGGAACTTAACTGGCGTCGTGACGTCCGTGCCCTTTGTCACTTTTATGTAAAAAAGAAAAATAGACTCTGATATTTGGGTGAGAAGGGGCGGGCGTTACAAAATGTCCTTCATGTTATCAATACGTCTACCCTAAATATCCGACATCAATCCAAACCACCATTGAAACTCTCATCCATGGGAAGATGATATCTATCCATAGATCCATCACATTTACCATGGGCCACTGTATCAACTGTGGGATCGATATATCCACCAATTGTTGTCATCATCTACCAATAGGGAATACTATAGTAAGTGCAGTGGCATTTGTTTTACTACGGTGCTAGTAACAGATGCGAAGGCAGTTGATCAAGAAACGTATAAGCATATGAACTACAAATTACTGCCATACCTTGAATCACATAATGATTCACTGTATCTGGAGAAGAAGTCGAAGTATTCAGTAGTCCAGATCCTGTCGGAATAGGTGTCCGTCCTATCTGGTCATGTGCTCTAGATCCTTGTGACTGAGGTGGTCGAGCTAGACGATGGAAAGAACCCCTGAAGTGAGGAGATCTATTGTTCTGTGGACACTCTCTTTTGAAATGGCCCTGCTGACCACACTGGAAATAGGAGTGAGGACATCTATCATTCTGTGGACACTCTCTTTTGAAATGGCCCTGCTGACCACACAAGAAACAGGAACTTCCAGTGGAACCAGTAGAGGTTGAAGGTCTCCCAAAGTAGGGTTTGAATCTCTTGTGAGGGCAAAAAGTATTTCCCCCACCCCGACCTTTTCGGTCCTGTGTTTCATTGGGGTTTGTGTCTCCATTTCCGATCAAGAGTTGCTGTAGAACGGAAGTGACTACTGCTTGTACTAGGTTCTGTAGTTCAAGAGGTACGTCAGGAATGTTTGCACTGTCCTGACCCTCTCCGTTATGTTCTTCTTCCTTTTGTTGGTACTGCTGGGTATGTCTTCCTTCTGGAGGCATTTTCCTAAGTCATTGAAGCATCGTTTAACTTAGCTTCCTTGTAAAGTTTTGTGTTCTTCATAGTTTAGGGAAATTGCCAAATAAGCACTCTTTGTATTTTTTTGTTTTGCGGAAACCTCCTAAGTATCAAGTGTTTGTTTCTCTTTTTGGGAAATCGGGAAAATATCTCCTATTTTGCTATATTTGATACTTCCAGTTTATAGTGATTGTACTTCCCTTGTTATCATTCCTTTTTCGTCAAGTGTTCTCAGATTGAATGTTTCAGTCTGAGTCTAACGAAATAAATTAATCCGACCCCCGTGCAGCGGACTCCGAAGAGTCGGTCAGTTGGGATTCTTATCTGTCAGTGAGACATGATACCGTCTTAATCTTACTTTGAAAGATTCAACCTTCCCGTTTCGCTCTTATACCAACTGTAACGCCTTGCCCTTTTCACTCGCTTTCCGAAAACCAGAGTCTATTTTTTTTTTTAATAGAAGAGTGAGAGAGAGCATGAACATCACAACGCGAGCTAAGTCCGAGCTTCCAAGGCCCGACCCTTAACTGGCCAACCATACGTGTGCGTGGACCAAGTCCACTAAAATGGTTCACAAGTACTCAAGTTAACATGCGGAATAAATCATAGATGCAGAAATATAATAGAATCACAATTCTATTGTATTTTAGATAACAAAGTAGTCCAACACTTACAATAATCATCTGAAGTTAAAATATCTAAAATTAACATTCAAACCATAGCAAATATATCTACATTATTACAATCCGACTGCTAGTTACTCAAATCACATTATCCATGAGTAAGTTAAACAAAATGAAATAATTATCCAAGTTCCTAAGCTTGGATCCAATCACGTCCTGTTTCAGTCCATACCTTGGGTCATCAACTATGGTAGAAGTAGGGCGTTAGACAACGCGCCCAGTAGGTATTCCAATTAGGGTCAAACACATGGGTTAGTATAAAAATCCAGATATAATACATCATATCGTATCTGTAAAACATCGTATCCAAAACAGTGAATGATAATAGAGATCCAATCATACAGACAAAACCAGAAACCGTGCATGATAATAGAGATCATAATCATGCTGATGCAATGCCATGCCATGGGTGGCATATGCTGTAACACCCCGGATTTTCAAGTTATTAATATATATGAATATTACCCATTTAATTGTGAATTATTCGATATGGATCTTATATGGGTAAAATGTTGGGTCATTGCCCAATTAAGACCCAACGGTTGAGGAAATGGTTTCAATTAGAATTAAATGGAGTTGAATTTAATTAGTAATGCAACATAGATAAATGAAGGAACTTGGGATAATTGTTGCATGGCCGAATTTAAGATGTACATATCCAAGAAGATTGTTGACGGCCGTGTGTAAGGATTTTCCAAATCCAAGGATAGGCACATAAGATCATTTAAAAAAAGGTATGCAAATTGTCTAAAATTAAATAAAGAAGTTATCTAATTAAATAAAGATTGTATGGCCGTGTGTGATATTGCTAGATTGGAAGGTCGGCTACATCTAATTAAGGCAACAAGAGGGGTGCAAGGCATTAGCGAATTGTCTACATTAAAAGATTGCTTAGGCCATGTATAGGGTTTTACGCATGGCACCTTCTAAGTTAAACACAAACGGGTGCACGACACTAAGGAATTGTTAACTTAAGCACTTTCTAAATTGGGACCAATATAAGATTGATTAAGGCTCAAGGCAAGGGCGCACGACATTTCTATTGTTATCTTAGAATTGGCCGATTGGAATGTTATTAAAGAAAGAGGGAAGGGAGGCGCATAAGATTGGAAGGTCGGAAATTGCTATCACAAGAACCTTCTAAGATAAGATTAATTGGAGGTAATAAAAGGAGAGACATAGAGGGGAGCACGGTTTATGCACATAGCCGAATTTTATCTCACACTCTCAAGATCATTCACGCCATTATCAAAGGAAGAGAATGCAGCCCGGAAGAGGAAAAGATTAAGAAGGAAAAAGGATTGGAAGAGCAAGAACAACTGAGGGAAAACCGGAGGAGTCGCGGAACCGGTAAGTGATTTTATAATTTTTGTTTAAAAGAAAAGAACCATAGGGTTCGGCCATGGTGTATGGCCGAACCCCATGGAAGAGAATTGGGAGATGATCATGGTATTTTAATGAGAAGTTGATGAACCATAGGGTTCGGCCATGATCAAGGGCCGAACCCCATGGAGGAACTTTGGTTATTTCTATGCGGTTAGAAACCATGGAAAGACATGGTTTAAATATGGATTTTTAATGGATGAATTTTGTGAAGATCCTAGACCATGGGTTCAACCATGGAGTATGGCCGGACCCCATAAATATTTATGGAATTATGTTCATTAAATTAAGTTATGGAAAATGATGGGAAAGGTTACTTGTGATTTATTTTAAATGGATGTAAGGTTTGATGGTTTTAGATGCAATTAGATCATGAAAACCATGGAGGGTTATGTTGTTTTGATTTCATTTAAAAGAGAACATAATGAACCATAGGGTTCGGCCATGGAGTATGGCCGAACCCCATGGAGTTGTATTGGTATTTTAATGTATGTTAATTGATTAAATGGAGATCCTGGAGATGATGGCAAAAATTGTAATTACATGCCAAATTGAAAGATCATGGGTTCGACCATGGTGTATGGCCGAACTCCATGAGGTCTTTTATGGATTTAATTTATTAAGCAATTTTATTGGATAAATAATTTTTTTAGAAAGAAGATCATGGACCATAGGGTTCGGCCATGGTGTATGGCCGAACCCCATGGAAGGCGGATTTTAATTTAGTAAGGAAGTAAAGATAGAAGAATGGAAGGATAGATGCTAAATTTGGAAACTTTCTAATTATGGAAGGAACCTTGAATTATGATTCAAATATAGAAAGTGATATATTTGGAACTTAGACATCATGGGTTCGGCCATGTGTATGGCCGAACCTCATGAACCAATTTTATGGGTTTTTATGTCAGGGTTAATGGTTGGTTTTATGAACGAGTGTTATGGATCGGTTTTGGACATAAACCTAAGGTAATGGCATTTTGGTAATTAAGTGAAAGTAAGGGACCATGGTTTCGGCCATGGTGTATGGCCGAACCCCATGGGGAGTGTTTGATGAACTTAATGTTTGATGTTGTAATGGCCCGGAAATTGTAAATCAATACATATGTGTTATTATTTATTTTTAATGGTGAAAATTGGAAATTTGATGGAATAAATGGTAAATGGACTAAAATATGGACAAAGGCCCAACTAAGGACCAATGGATGGATTGGATTTAAGTTTACTCAAGGGTCAAAGATGGTCAATGGGCCAAGGATGGTCAAATTGGTCCCAATACCCATTTGGGACCCAATGGATTAAAATAATGTAAGCCCTAAGATAAATGGGTATGGATAAATATAATTGGGCCATGGGCCCAATGAGGATCCAATTGGTTGGAATGGACTTAGTTAAAGCTAAATGTAACACCCTGGAATTTCAAAGATAACAATTTATATGAATTTATTCATATTTACGGAATTGCCATTGTGAAATATTTGAATTGAATTTAATGGGTCAATGGTTCAATGAAGACCCAATGGTTAGTAGTTTTGATTACAAAAAAAAAATGGATAAGATGTAAACGGGTCAAAAATCATAATTGGGTCAAATTTTGTTAAATGGGTCAAAAATGGCCAAATTGGACCCAATGGGTTGTGGTTGACATGTTTGACCATTAATTGAGTTCAAAGTTTAATTGGGTTAAGATGAGTTAAATGTTTGAGTTGGGTTTGAGTTGAAATAAATGATGGAGTTGAGTGGAATTTATTAGTTGAGTTACTTTAATGAATGAGTTGAGTTTTGGGTGAGTTAAATAAAAGATTTGGATGAATAAATATTTTAAGTGAGTGTATGAGAGTGGTGTGTGCTGATTACAAGTTTTTAAACAATGAAAAACGTTGGAATTGCATGGGAGAGGTACTTCATGCATGTAACTCCAAGATAAGAAATTTATGGAGGTGGCGTTTTTGGGAGTTACAAAGGTGGGAGGTTTATTTCAAATGCAAATGGTAGGCACGTTGGAAATGGTTGGGTGTACATGGTTTGGGTCTTCAAAGGACAACCAATAGATAGGTTTATAATTCATGCATGTAACTCCAAGGTTGGAGAATAAATGAGTTGCTGATTGGAGGAGTTACAATAGTTTATGGCTTTTTAAAATTCAAATTTTAGTCTAAACACGTTGGAGAAGGGAAAGAGTTTCATCTTAAGATGAAACCCCCATACGAGTTGTTAATGAGAGGAGGAGGTTACACCAATGCATACAGCAAGAGGCCGTTGGGTACCCTTGGAGGTTCATCTCAAAGATGAAACCCCCAAGGAAGGTATTAAGAAATGAAGGTTACACAAAGGTTTCATATTCAAAATTGTTACATACGTTGGAACCATGAGGATTAACCACCTAGATGGAAGGTCAAGGGTTAAAATGTTGGAGGGTTTCATCTCAAGGATGAAACCTCCAAATGAAATAAGAGTTAAAGATAAATGCAATAGGAGTTACAAGTTTTGGTACCAAAGAGATCACATGGACTGAATGGAATTTAGCCAAAGAAGTTTTATTTTTACTCTCCCTATCTCTCTTTCTTGGCCGTTCTTTATCTTCCCAAACACCAAGAGCAGCAGCTGGTTGCTTAATCAGTCCTTGACCATCAAGGAATCCAGAAGAAGGAGCGGCTAAGAAAGGGAAAGGAACAAGCTGGAGGGAAGATCAATTGGAGGAGTCGCGAAAACGGTAGGTTTTCGATAAACAATTTTTAAATCATGATCCGGCCATTGGATGGCTGAATCTAACAAGGGTTAAATATTGGTTGGAAGTGCATGATTAGGATGAACAAAAATATGCAATGGAGAAGACTGACAAAACAGTCAATCGACTGAACTGACAATGGATGAATCAGAAACAAGTTTCTGGGAGTTTCAGCCGACTGAACTATGGTTACAGTCGACTGAACTGATGATGAACGAATCAGAAATAAGTTTCTGGGAGTTTCAGCTGACTGAATGAAGGATTCAGTCGACTGAACTGACGGTGACTGAAAGCAGAAAGAGTTTCTGGATGTTTCAGCCGACTGAATATACGATTCAGTCGACTGAATGGATGCTTGTTAAACACGTAAATGAATGATTGGTAGTTCAGCCGACTGAATATATGATTCAGTCGACTGAAAATAAACTGGCAGAACAAACAGATGACCTGATTCAAAGTTAGCCGACTGAATCTGTGATTCAGTCGACTGAAAGGGTACTAACCATGTTTCAGCCAACAGAATTTGTATTTCAGTCGACTGAAACTGAACTGGCAAGACAAACAGACAATCTGACTCGAAGTCAGACGACTAAATCTGTGGTTCAGTCTACTGAACGCGTAATTCAGTCGACTGAATTGAAATGTATAGTTTTGAATGTTAACTTGCTGCTATGTAAATAAGGTATTGAATTTGCTAGAATGGTGTACAAGTCGTGAACCGGAGACGGTTCAAAAGAAGAGTCAATCTAAGTGAATTTGGTGTAGGTTTCGTACCTTTATTGTAACCACTATTCCATATGTTGTTTTATGTTGATTTTGATATCTTATATGATTGTAAAGTTATGTTTCTAAATGGCATGTTTGCATAGACATCTCATGCATGGCATGGGATGATGATTTTGTTGTAACCGGAGGCCACACTCCGTCGGGGCGTCCGAAAGACCACTGTGGGGTACCCTGATGATGAGAATCCCATCAGGAGGAATCCGGAGGCCACACTCCGTCGGGGCATCCGAAAGACCACTGTGGGTTACCTTGACGATGAGAATCCCGTCAAGTGATGGCTATGATGAATGGTGATGGATGAGACTCATTACATGTTCATTTCATACATAGCATATTTTATGGGATTTTGTCACACATGTTTTATTATTATATTACTTGCTTGTTTTTGACTAACCATGTGGTAGCCCTATTCAGAAACACTACTGGGCGCGTTGATCTAACGCCCTATCTATACCCTTAGTGGATGATGCAGGGAAAGGGAAAAACGTGGATCAAGAAGAGGACCAAGCACGGAAACTTGGGCGGTTTGAATGATTGGAATGGATTATGAATGGACTATTTTATGGACTTGATATTTGATATATTTGGACAATGTAATTTGGTAATTAGTTATGTTGGCTTGTAATAAGTAGTTAAGATAGATGCTATGGTTTGTTTTAAGTTGGATGATTTGATTAACGATTAGTTAAGATTGATAGTAAGTTTGGAGAATAAGTTATGTACTTTGCTATCTAAGAATGGAAAACTGGAATAGTCATAGGTTCGATTATAACCTCAGTTAGATTTAGACTAAGTTAATTCCGCAAGTTATATATGTACCATGTGCGGATCAGTTTTATGGACTTAGTTCATACGCACATGGGCTTGGCCAGTTAAGGGTCGGATTTAGAGATCCGAACTTAACTCGCTTCGTGACACTACGCCCCGATCACATGATTATTATATTTAAAAAAAAAAATAAACTTTGAAAATTAGAGTGAAAAGGGCAGGGAGTTACAGTTGGTATCCGAACGAAACGGAAAGTTGAATCTTCCGAAGTAAGATTAAGACGGTTTCATGTCTCACTGACGGATAAGGATCCCAACTGACCGACTCTTCGGAGTCCGCTGACTGGGGGCCGGATTAATTTACTTCGTGGACTCAGACTGAACAAATCAATTTGAGAACAACAGTGAAAGATAGCAAAAGTACAGTATTATAATTGATTTATCAAACGTAGCAAAATAGGATATACATCCCCCAATATTCCCCAAATTGAGAAAACAAACAAATAGGGATTTAGAAACTTCCCCAAAAACAAAAGAAAACCAAGTTTGCTTATTTGGAAATCTCCCCAAAATTGTGAAAAATACAAACTGTACGAGGAAACTAAGTCAATAAATATTTTCATGACTTAGGGAAATGGCTCCAAAGAAAAGGATCCCTCAGAACCAGAAAGGGAAGGAAAAGGTGTTGCAAATCACGCAACATGAGAAAGTGTTATCACAACACGAAAAATCTGTGCATGAGAAGGAGTTGTCTATACATGAGAAGGAGGTAACCCAACCTGATGAGGAGCAATCTGTCCATGAAAAGTCGCACAATGGGGAAGAATCACAGCACTCTTGGAGGGAAGAAAAGGGGAGTGAGAATGCATCACGGAAGGAGGGAGAAAGGAACAGTGGTGTACATATACCACATGTGCCGCCAGAACTTCAGGGTTTAGTTCTAGTAGTGGTAACCTCTGTACTCCAGCAACATATGAATGGGAGTGAAAGTTCCAGGGATGCCAGTGATCGGAGTATGGCTCGAGAATTCCAGCAACAGCGTCCTCCATACTTCAAAGGGAAGGAAGGGGCTGTCGGAGCCGAGCATTGGCTGAAGAAGATCACTCAGATCTTAAATTTACTTAAGATCTCGAGTCATGCTGACAGAATTCTACTGGATACTTCACAATTGATAGAAGATGCCGGTAAATGGTGGGAGGTGGTGGAGAAGCAGAGGGCACTCATACCAGTTAGGGAGAGGACGGCCATGACATGGAATGAGTTTTCAGCAAACTTTCTGGAACACTACTTTCCAAAGGAGGAAAAGGAGCGACAGACGCAACTTTTTCTATCCTTAGTATAGGGCTCTATGACGGTGGCAGAGTATCACCGGGAATTCCTCAGTTTATCCATTTATGCATTCTATATGGTGGACACAGAACTTTGCAAGGCAAAAAAGTTTGAGAGGGGTCTACGGCCAAACATCAGGGCCAAAGTGACCATATTTAAGTGCACCACATTGGCTGAAGTGGTCAGCAAGGCCACAATAGCAGAACAGGAGTTGAATACAATGGTGCGGTTTGACAATCGTCGAGCTCCAAGTGGGAGGGGGTGGGTTTCAGCCCAACAAGAAGTTCCGTCTGAACTTCAGTAGACCCTCACCATCTACTGGGTCCGCGGGGAGCTTTCGTCCCAACCAGCCCTCCCCATCTGCATCAGTCACCCAGTCATTCAGAGGGGTGAACAACTGTTTCCATTGTGACCAGTCGGGTCACTTCAAGAGAGACTGTCCAAAGTCAATAAGCTCTCATATTCCAGAGGATCTTTCCGTCCACCAGCTAGGCCAGCTAACTCCCGAGGAGGCAGGACTTATAATCAAGCGGGTCGGGCGCCTAATCCTACCGGATCTGGACGACTATTTGCTCTGGAACCTCCTGAGGATGTGGATCATTCTGTGATTCAAGGTATGGCTGTTGTCAATAGTTCTTATGCTTATGCATTGTTTGATTCTGGAGCTTCGCACTCTTTTATATCTGCATCCTTTATAACTGCTACTGGTACACTAGTTCAAAAGTTGTCCACCACACTCACAGTAATATCCCCTGTCGGAGACACGTCTTTGGGACTCATATGCACGGCCATAAATACAGAACTCGCTGGACTCAGATTTGAGTTCAATTATTTGGTACTCGACATGACTGAGTACGACATTATATTCGGCATGGACTGGTTGGCTAGTTATGAAGCCAATATTGATTGTTATCGCCGAAGAGTGACATTTTGGTCACCCGAGGGAAAGCAGCATATAGTTCGTGCCGACAAGCAAAGCAGACTACAGGAAGGGTTGCACCATTTGGTGTTGAACAATATTGTCATCAACAAAGCACCAGTCACTGAACTTCCAGCAATTGTGAAAGAATTTACTGATGTCTTTCCAAAAGAACTCCCTGGTTTACCACCTATGAGGGAACTCAATTTTGAGATCAAGTTGTATCCTGGTACTTCACCAGTGTCTCTACCCCATTATCGGATGGCACCAGCAGAAATGTCCGAGTTGAAGAAGCAGCTTGATGAGTCACTCAGACTGGGTTGCATTCGGAACAACACATCATCATGGGGAGCTCCAGTGTTGATCGTGAAAAAGAAGGACAGTTCACTCAGAATGTGTGTGGACTACCGGAAGTTGAATCAGCTAACTATCCGGAACAAGTATCATCTACCTAGGATCGATGATTTATTCGATCAGTTGAGGGGATCTAGTCACTTTTCCAAGATTGACCTGATGTCCGGTTATCATCAAATCCGGGTCAGGGAGGAAGATATAGAGAAGACAGCTTTCAGGACGCGGTATGGACTATTTGAATTTGTAGTCATGCCTTTTTGGGCTTACAAACGCGACGGCTGTGTTTGTTATAATGTTCATTGACAATATCCTGATTTATTCCAAGAGTCAGGAGGATCATGCTGAGCATCTACGAATAGTATTGAACACCTTGAGACAGAACCAGTTGTATGCCAAAGCAAGCAAATGTGAATTTTGGCTACCTGAGGTCAAATTCTTAGGGCATGTTATAACAGCAAATGGTATAGCCGTAGATCCAGCTAAGGTGGCAGCAGTATGTGAGTGGAAAGCACCAAAGAATGTCACTGAAATCCGTAGCTTTCTGGGTTTGGCTGGATACTATCGGAAGTTTATCATGGACTTCTCCAAAATTGCATCCCCATTGACTCGACTCACGCAGAAGGGAGTCAAATATGAGTGGTCAGAGTTGTACAATCAGAGGTTTGAGGAGCTGAAAGAGAGACTTACAACTGCTCCTATTTTAGTTTTGCCGGAAAGAGGCAAAGGTTATGAAGTACAATGTGATGCATCAGGAGAGGGACTGGGATGTTCACTCATGCAACGTGATCGGGTGGTGGCATATGGTTCAAGACAACTAAAGATACATGAACGCCTCTACCCCACCCATGATCTGGAATTAGCTGCAGTGGTCTTCGCTCTTAAAAGCTGGAGACATTATCTATATGGTGAGAAGTTTGAAGTCTTTTCAGATCACAAGAGTTTGAAGTATTTATTTGATCAGAAAGAACTCAATCTGAGGCAGCGGAGATGGATGGAATATCTGGCGGACTATGAATTTGCACTCCGATGTCATCCGGGAAAGGCCAACAAGGTGGCGGATGCTCTTAGCCGTATGTCTCATGCATCAGTGGCATGTCTGATCAGGACCGAATGGGAGATGTTGAATACCATTCGTGAGTTCAATCTATGCATCACAAACCATGGGAGTATGTACAATTTGATCATACGATCCAACATGGTTACAAAGATCGAACAAGAACAACGAGCAGATCCGGAAGTGGAGGAGATATGGGCCAAGATGTCCACTGGCGTTGTCATACCGGATTGGGAATTACGACCAGGACAGGGTCTCATGTTCCGGAGTAGAATTTATGTGCCAAGAAGCTGCAGAAAGGAATTACTGATAGAGGCACATCAGAGCAAGCTCTCCATTCATCCGGGTAGCACAAAAATGTATCATGACTTAAAAAGACATTATTGGTGGCATGGACTCAAGAAGGATGTTGCAGAGTTTGTGGCGCATTGTTTAACTTGTCAGCAAGTTAAGACGGAGCACCAGAAACCACCAGGGTTACTCAAACCCTTAGCAGTGCCGGAATGGAAATGGGAGCACATTTCCATGGACTTTGTGACGGGGTTGCCGAGGTCCTCGAAGGGCAATGACGCCATATGGGTCGTGGTAGATCGACTGACTAAATCCGCGCATTTTATTCCTATCAAGATGTCGGATTCATCTGAGACATTGGGTCGGAGATATATCAAAGACATCATCAGATTACATGGTGTTCCTCGGACAATCGTATCTGATAGAGATGGCCGATTCACCGGCAGGTTATGGCAGAGTATGCAGTCAGCCATGGGAACAAATTTACTAACTAGCACAGCATTTCATCCATAGACTGATGGACAGCCGGAAAGAACAATACAAACATTGGAGGACATGCTGAGGGCGTGCATGCTAGACTTCGAAGGTGGATGGGAGGATCATTTGTCTTTAGTGGAGTTTTCTTATAACAATAGCTACCAAGCGAGCCTCCAGATGGCACCATTCGAAGCTTTGTATGGTAGACCATGCAGGTCACCAGTGTGCTGGACCGAGGTCGGTGAACCTGCACTGATAGGACCCGAGTTGGTTGCAGAAACTACTGCACAGATCCAGTTGATATGTCAACATTTGTTGACCGCACAGAGTCGGCAAAAGAGCTATGTTGATAAAAGGAGGAGGTTTCTCGAATTTGAAGTGGGAGACATGGTATTCTTGAAGGTCTCGCCACGAAAAGGGCACATGAGGTTTGGGAAGAAAGGAAAATTGTCGCCAAGATATGTGGGACCGTTTTCAATTATAAGAAGGAAGGGAGATGTAGCCTATCAGTTGGCACTTCCTTCGCAATTGGCGTCTCTACATGATGTATTCCATGTGTCAATGCTGAGGAAGTACAACCCTGATCCGTCTCATATTTTGAATGTGCAAGATATAGATGTGCAAAGCGACGTCACTTATGTCGAGAAGCCGGTCA